>JAEANM010029449.1:0-10179 GCA_017656035.1 Myanophis thanlyinensis | reverse complement strand
TCAAAAACCCAATTTAAATAGGAACAGTTAAAAATATTAAACAATTAAAATTTAAAAACTGGTTTAAAAAATTTAAACCCCCCGTTAAGTACTAGGCCAGACCGGCCGGCTGAAACAGGTAGGTTTTTAATACGCGCCGGAAGGTCAATAGGTCCGTGATGATCCGGATCTCCAGGAACAATTCGTTCCAGAGGGAGGGTGCCCCCACAGAGAAGGCCTGAACCCTCAGGGCTGTCAGACGACATCGTCCAGACAGTGGAACCCCGAGGAGGCCCGCTCTGTGGGTGCGCCAGGTCGGCTGGAGGCTGATGATGGCAGCAGGCGGTCCCTGGGTCCCAAGCCATGGAGTGCTTTAAAGGTAAGAAGCAACACCTTGAATCGCACTCGAAAGGCCACAGGGAGCCAGTGCAGCTCGTGCAGGAGGTGTAATATGGGAGCTCTGAGGAGCCCCCAAGATCACCCGCGCGGCCGCACTCTGCACCAGCGGCAGCCTCCAGATGCTCTTCAAGGGGAGCCCAATGTAGAGAGCATTGGCATAATCCAGGTGAGAGGTCATGGGAAAGAAGGGAGCAGCCCTAATTAATTATAAGCCTGCATTCCCCCAATAACTTGCCAAGCAAACGGAAAACAGAGTGAAAAAAGATTCTCATCTTAGGTTTAACATTTTACTGGAACATTTATGCTTTTACCCATTGGTTGACATATACTTGGAGCCTTGAAAACATGATGTCCTCGTGTTTTATATTCTTTACTGATGAGTGTTGACATATCATCTTTAAATATTTGTGAAGTTCCATGGGCATTATTATTACTTTGTATGAGAAGTTGGGGAGGTTTTCAGGTGCTCTCAAATGACCATTTACAGTCAAGGGATTGTTTATTGCGTTTCGTGCACCAGGGTATGTATTCCTGTATTTGTGGATGGCAAATAAAAAAACAGGCTGGCTCAGTTCTTTTTGTTACATTAAAGCAAACAGATGGCAGAGGTTTTATACAGAGAAGCAGATGGATTGCAGTTGACATGGTGACTGAGGTAGGCCGGCAGCGTTTGAAAATAGTTGCGCAGAAATAAAGAGTTCAGTCCCACAGGAGGAAAAATAATTCTGCCACCTCCTACAGTTACTTGATAGAAACTGTATTTTTCTTCAACCCACACTTTGATGGAAATATGTTAAGTTCAGCTACAAGACTGGAGGCCTGCATACTCCTGTGATTAATAATTTGTTCATAGAACTGGTTTTGATTTATCAAATTATAAAACAATTAATTAATTACAGTCTGCCTTAGGCAGGGTTAATTTATATTTCTAAAAAAAAAAAAAACCCAGGTGTTTCAGCTACAGGAAGTTTAACAGGAAGACAAATCACTTCCCCCCCTTAATCATTTGATTATATTCCACTTTTCTTCAAAGTCCTTGCACTGTTTTTTGCTGAAGAGATAAGGAATAGCTTATCTTTGAAGCCTAACAATTGATGGTTTTAAGGATTTCAGTATAACTAAATTCGGCAAGGACACATTTTAGTAATTCCCTGTGTGGGTGAGGGAAAAACATTTAACAACTACAAACAGGTTCAACTTGATGTAAGTTGGGATCTGTAATGGATAATGCTGAGGGGCGGAATGTTCTAATAGAGAGATGCATTCAATTAGGTATTTTTAAAAAGTAATGAGCAATAAATTTATGAGACTCAGTTGTTCAGTCAAGCTGAATCAACAATTACTTGCAGAATGTCTTTAGTATTAAGAGAGATACGTTTACCTCACTGCCCTACTTAATCTTCCCATTAAGGATTAAGCGATTTCCCACTCTGCTGTATTTTTATTCTAAAAATGTATATGCCTAAAGTAGACACATCGTCAGGATATCTTAGCTATGTGAAAATAAAATATATTGAAATCGTGCATTGAAAAAAATTTGCCCCAGGAAAGAGATTCAAGTGTGCAGGCTCCTGTGATGGATGAAGGGAAATTGCCTAAAAGAATTTCATAACTGATAAAATCGTTGATCAAGTTACTATCCAACTTATTTCAGAAAGAAACCCGAGAGAGGATTTGGAAAATGGACTATATTGTCAGGCAACCTAATGGAAGAATAGCTGCTTCTGCCAGAATACCTGGAAGGCTTTAGAAAACAGTAGAACTCTCTTTGTAATCGCTTGGAAGCTAATGATGTTTAAGGACAAGCAACCATTTTCCCAGAGCCTCTTTTAGTACTGCCTTTTCAACTCCTGACCATTTTTGAATGCTTCAAAATATTGAAGCATATTTGGAGATGATCAAGTTATTGTTGCCTATGAGAGCAACACTATCTGCGGCAAATCATACCAAAATGATATGCACAGTGACATCATGAAATAAATGCCACAATAATGGACTTGCATCTCAGTGTCTAACATAAATACATGATTAGACAGTGTCTAATCATGACATTTGCGTGAGACTATGTATGTTCAGCTCACACTTGCTGATCCCTATGAAGGGGTGACCTCAGCGACTAAGAGGCTCCATGTCCCAAATGATGCTTGGTTGTCTACTGGCAAAGTCAGATGGATGTGCACTTTCAGACTCTAAGATCCTTCAGGGAGAGGTTTGTTCTGCATCCAGAAGAACTGAACACTCTCTGAACAACCTATTGTTTCATCAAGAGTACTTTTACCTTGTTTGAATTCAAGTTTAATGGCCCTCATCCAGCATATATATTCTGGAATTGCCTGATCTTCCTCTTCCCCAATAGAATAGCCCCTTGCAAGATCCTGTCCTGAGTATCTTGTGTAGGAAACCTACCTAGAAAAAATTAACAAACTATGTGGACTTCTCAGCTGCTGAGAAGTCCACAAATGATCAATGTGGTCTTGCTTCTCAGGTTGATTTCCTGAATACGCTGCCCATTATGACCTGTGTGCACATTTCCCAACCCTCAAACAGTCTTTGCTTTCCAGGAAGCTCTGATTCTATTCCCTGCCTTCAGATGACTAATTACCATCTGGCAATGGCAACATTTGTTTGCCTATCAAAATCTGCAACAGCATGAGAACGGCATTCACCAGAATTATCCTGTTACCGTTCAGAATGTTTAGACAACTAGGAAACCTGTCTATTGGATCACCATGGATTAAAATTAACCCTTCTCCAATTTCTTGCCCTGGAATCTTGGGAGGGAAGTTTAAATTCTGACTATCCTCAGCAATGCCTGAAACAATGGGTTCACTAATGGGAGAAGATAGCAAAGAGGTAACAGGCAGTAGAGAGAAAATATAACTGCTTAATTCATATTTTGCATCTGTCTTCATGCAAAAAATCAAAACAAAACACTACTGTTTACCAAAAACAGAACCGTAAATGACAGATTAGGGATGCAAATTAAAATATGCAAAAATAAGATAAGAGACACCTATCTTTTCTAGATGGATTCAAATTACTAGGTCCTGATGGGCTATATCCCAGAGTTCAAAAGGAACTGGCAAATGTGATTTCAGAACCTGTTCTGTTCCTGGTCTTCAAACACCCAAAGGCATACCTGGCTGTATGCCACTACTAATGCGGAGATAAGCAACCCCCTGGCTGAGAGCCCAGAATGCTATCTTAATTTAAATCAAAGTTTGATAGCAACTTACAGATTGCCCGAAAGCCTTGCATACAGCTACGTGAATAAACTGTTACTTCCTGCAACATTCCCCTCCCATCGCACCACCTATTGGCCCCTCTGGGAGGGGCCAATCATTAACCCCTTATTTTCTTCTCTGCTTCTGAAGCTGCTCTCTCCTTCTTGCAGTCCTACGCATACACACGTCAGGGACAGCCTCCCTCTGTTCTTCCTCACTGCTCCCTGACTCAGACGCCACCTGGTGGCCAACAGGCCTCTCTAGTTCCTGCTCTGACTCCGAACACCCCCCCCCCCAGTCTTCCTCAGCCTCCAGGGCAGTCCCATTGTGTTCATCGCTGTCAGATTCCACCAACAGTTCAGCCGGCTGCTGTTGGGCCACAACAGAACCATTGAAATATATCTTTCAAGAGGATTGGAAAAGAGATGATGTAGTTCCCATTGTCAAAAGAGAGGGGTGGTAGTGGTAACGGATCCAGGAAATTACAGGCCAATCAGCCTGAAACAATCACTACCTGGGAAGAACTTGGAAAAGATAATTAAGCAACAAATATGTGAATACCTAGAAGCAAACAAAGTAATAACCAGAAGCCAATGTGCCTTTGTCAAAAACAGCTCATGCCAAATAAATCTTATTTCATTCTCTGACAAAGTGACTAAATTAGTGGATCAGTGAAATGCTGTGGACATAGTATATTTAGATTTCTGTAAAGCATTCAATAAAGTAGTCCACCATCTACTTCTTGGCAAGCTAGAAAAATGTGAAATAGACAGCAATACTAGATGGGTTTGTAACCGGCTGACAAACTGTACTGAATATGTATTCCCCAATGGAACTACATCTATATAGAAGCAATGGGGTACCACAAGGTTCTATTTTGGGCCCAGTACTCTTCTGTATCTTCATATATGATCTAGACAAGGGAATAGGAGAACTCATCAAATTTGCAAATGACACTGCTGGCAGGAATAGTCAACACCCCAGAAGACAAGTTCAAGATCCAAAAAGATCTTGACAGACTTGAATACTGGACCCTATCTAACAAATGAAATTCAGCATAGATAAAAGTAAAGTTTTACACTTAGGCAAGAAAAACAACTGCACAGTACAGGCTAGCTAAAACTTGGCTTAATGCCAGTAACTGTGAGGGGGATCTTGGAGTCCCAGTGGACAATCACTTAAATATGAGCCAACAGTGTGCAGCAGCAAGCAAAAAAGCCAATGCAATCTTAAACTGCATTAATAAAGGGATAGAATCAAGATCACATGAAATTCTAGTACTGCTTTAAAAAGCCTTAGTAAGACCACACTTGGAATACTCCCTTTAATTCTGGTCACCATAATATAAAAAAGAGGTCGAGACTCTGGAAAGAATGCAGAGAACAGCAACAAGAATTATTGGGGGGGCTGGAGGCTGAAACATATGACAAATGGTTACAGGAATTGGATATGTCTTAGTCTAATAGAAAGACTAGAGGAAACATGATAGCAAAGTTCTAATATTTGAGAGGCTCCTGCAAAGGCGAGGGGGTCAACCTATTTTCCAAAGCACCAAAGGCAAGATAAGAAACAATGGATGGAAACTAACCACGGAAAGAAGCAACTTAGGATAAATTTCCTAATGGTAAGAACAATCAACCAATGGAACAGCTTGCTTTCAGAAGTCTTCTGCTCAAGCAAGGGGTTGATCTCGATAGAAGACCTCCAAGATCCCTTCCAACCCTATTATTCTATGTTCTATGAAAACAAGATGGTGGTAATATCTCACAATGATATGAATCCTTTTTGTTTCCTAGCAAGACCAGCACAGGGGCAAAAAGCTTTGAGAAGTTGCAAAATAATGGAGTTTTGTGAGAGAAATTAAGTTTATGTATATGGTGTTCCCTTACCACTAACATCAATAACTTAGTCAAGGTAATTTTGAGCAATAAAATTGTACTTAAGGTGCCACAAAACTAATTTTGTCACATTATATTGTCATGACTAGGAAGCTGTGAAGCATTTACAAATTCTTATAAGAAGAAATGGGGTTACTCAACATCTGGAATAGTATGATTAGGCACAATAAATTATCCATGATTAAGACACACTGTCAACTGTCAGCAACTATGCTTTTACACATCAAGCTTCAAAGAACTACAAAGGAACAAGATTGGGAGAACTGTGAATGAGAGTATCTAGATTAAAATATTAAAACAAGTTACACTGATAGTTTGTAGCTCAAGGGGCAATATAAAAGGAGCAAGTCACATGGAAGAAAAATTAACATCATTACAGCTTCTTGTATAAAATGTATCAGTTGAGTGATAATATTGTTATAATTCAGGCAGAGAGATGTTGTAAAAGACAATTGATTGCATCTAGATGGATACAAAATTCATGATGACCATCTATAATATACTAGATAAAATAATAAAAATTGTTAACATTCTAATCTTCCAGGTGCAACACCAGTTTGATTTGTAATATATGCATAAAAGAATAATCAGGAATCAAACTTGAGAGTGTTTTTGCTTTTATGTTCAGAAACAAGTATCTATTTTTGATATTTCTGAACCATCCATCTCCCTCTGGGCTGTGAAATAGATCGAGTAAAGGAATTATTCTTTTCTTGAAATACGTGTTGTTTAAATTAAGATCGGTAGCACAAGAGTCCTTTTTATAGTGTAGGCAAAGCAGGCCTTCTTTTACTTAGAGAGGGAAACAAACTGCCATTACTGGATATAGAGGGACATGCAGCTTTCTTAAGCAACTCTAACATTATTCATCCAAAATACATGAGGTAGGGCCTTGGCAACTTCATACTATGAATTAGGAATCAGAGATAATTGCAGAGTTTGGTCTTCTCTGATGTAAGATGTATTCTCCTACCTGGGTGCCCTAAATCCATTTCTACTTTTCCCCTCTAGTGTTTCCTCTTATTAATTATTAATTCAACAAACGAAACCTCCATTCACCTCTATCTGCCAAATCTCTTCTGTTATACCCCCAAAATATTTCAATCCTTGGAAAACAACACATACCTAATTAAGGCAATAACATGACTTTCTTGACTTACATTATGAATGGTTGGCAGTTTCTCTGGAAAAAAATATTTTGGGCACCAATAACCATGCCTGTTCTTCAAGTTATTATCCTTCACATGATAGTTATCATCATCAATTGGAAAACCTAAGACCTCTACCTAACAACACTGAGGGAAATGGCAGACTGCTAATTCTCAGGACAATTTTCTGATTTTGCTTAAAATCATTAAATAGTATTCTGGTCAGGTTGTATGACCTCTTTACAATTGCTGATCCCAGATCTCTTTTCTTCCCAAGCAGAACTACTTATATTATTTTCCAAATCTTAACTCCATTCTAAATTGTGTCCCTTTTACAAGGGAAAATAAATTAGGAACAATTATTGGTTCCCATTATGAATGTTTGTCTCAAGTGGTTTATGAATAAATCTATCAGTCACGTGGCCTTCCTGGTTCATAAAAAAAGCTCAAAATATGTTACCAGATTATAACAATTTACACTATATTATTAAATCAGTCTTTATTAGAAAACATCACAATATATTTATTGAAGTTGCATACTGTGTAATGTATATCACACACGCTATACTCTGAGATAGTCTGTTTGGGAATTTTGAGAGTCGGTTTGGTTAAAGCTTAAAGGCACTAAGCTAGAAAGCAAGAGAATGTAAATTCTAATCCTACCTTGGGCACAAAGATAGTTGGGTGTTTTTTGGTCAGGACAAAAAAGCAGGCTCAGACCGCTTCCAAAAATATTGCCAGGAAAACTCCTGGGATTTGTCCCGGCAATTGTCAGGAATCAAGACTGACTCAAGGGGATCCTGCACCCCATTCCCAAATGACAACAGTAACATCAATTTTCAGAAATTGTGGATAAAGGAAAATGTTTTAGAAAAATTGAATCAAATGTTTATTTATCATTGTAGGGCACATATTGTCTACTTTTATGATACATTAATTTCAGTTCTCGACCCTGGAAATGTTTTCCCCTCCACTAGCAGAATAATGTGGTGGGATTTATAGAAAAACATATTCTCCATAGCAGATGATTAATATGGAACAGAGTAGTTTCAGGTGTGATCATGACTCTGACATTCAGTTACTCTGTAGCACAGAAGAAGCTAAAACCCAAGATCATTTTCCCCTTTTCATTTTATCCATATCTTCCTGACATACTTTCTTCACCTTCCTTCACTTTCCACAAAACATGCATGATAAGTACTCCTCAAGTTTCAACCATTCAGTTAAGATGGACCTACCTGGCAGTTACTTACAGTCTGGATTTGAAGTCCGATGGTCAGACCCCTCTGCAGCCACATGATCAAACTTTGGGAGTTCAGCAATTGTCTTGCATTTATGTCCACTTGCAGTGCCCCATGGTCCCAGAGCTGCATTTTACGACACTTTTGCAGAAAACCAGCATTTACATTTGGTTTTGGAAAAAACCGCACGCATAGGGAACCATTGGTTCACTTAACGACCACAGCTTTCCTTTAATGAGCCTGGCACAACCACCAGAAAATTGATTATATGACCATCACAACATTCAGTCTTGATGGATAGGCTCTTAATACAGTTGTAAATCAAGCACTATCTGTACTATGATTTTGGTAGCAGTAATTGCTTTCAGTTCGATGTGAAATATTTGTGTGGTGGTTATAAAACATTGTTCTTATCTAGTTTAGCAGTAGCTTTATGGGCCATCAAGACACAGTGTCTCCTAAAGAAGGTGATACAACCCAATCAAATTCTGGGAAGCATGACTAGAAGCTCAAATGACACCAAAGAAATAGCACAGTAGAAGTTATAAACGAAAGAACAGCACAGGAGATAGAGTAAATTCAAGAGGGAATAATAAGAAACTGCATGTACAGCCATTCCTGATATTTAAAAAAAGACATCTATACAGGATTGGTGGCATAGCCAAATTCCATTTTATTCCTTATACAGGTTCCCTGATGAGTTATATCCCTAAGCTTTCAGCTCAGGGACAAGAAGTGCAAATAAGGGCATATCTTAAACAAAATGGACGCAATAGTCAAGACACACCCTGATGTATTGAATTTGGGACTTGCTTGCTTTCTGCAAAGAAGAGTTCAGTGGAAATTAGAAGTTGGGCTCCGTGATATTTGTTTTCCCATTACACCCAACTGTTTCCATGCATTCCTTCATGTGGCCTACGTGTTCACAGCTCATTGGATATTAAAAAGAATTTCCTTTCTTGCAAATGTTAGAGGGCCTCGGTAAACTGAAATGTCAAAATGCATTTCTGGAGGCAAGGCAAAGAATCATATGTTAATCCAGTAAAGTAAAAACAGCAATAATTGAACATTTGCATGATGCATTAGCCTACAGAAAATAAGATAACTTTCTTGCCCAAGAGTGCAAATACAATCAGTAGTTCAGAATTGAAGATACCATGTACAAAATTGTTTACTGCCTGGTCCTTCATGATCATTAAATTACAGCTCAAATATTTTGGTTGAAATATGAACTGTAGTCCTTTAGCATCTTCATGAGTTGTTTTTAAAAAGTTATTATTTTCTGTTAAATTGCATGGGTGTATTGAGACAGAGCTATAGGCTTACTCTAAAATTTAAACAGTACAGTAGTCAACGTGAGCTAATAATTCCCTATGCTGGCTTGTAGGATATTGGGTTTTACATTTTGGACACTCCAGGAAACTTTCATCCAGAAGGCTTATACGTTTTGGTGAAGAACGTTTATCTTGTATCATCAACTTGTCTTCAAAAGCAACCTGGAAGTTGTCTAAGACTTCTAAACATCCACCACGTTCTGGAAGCTTCTGGGAAAAAAACTGTTGCATTTAAATATGACAGTATATCATTTATAATGCATGCCAAAGGTATTTCTTTTAGGGGTCAAATATCTAAATATAATTGAATTAAAAAAGGATATCTGACTAGAATGTAACAGAATCTAGTGATGTATAAAGAAAAAAAAGACATTAATGTTTTATATCAGAAGTCTGTCTGACTGTTTTGATATTATTTACCATGTTTCTAAATTCCCCACCAGATGCTGTTTTAAAACCAAAGGCAAAGGTACTCAGAGGAGTCAGTACAGCATCAAATAGTCAGAAGTTGCAACAGTGTGTGTGAAATTGTTATAAAAAACAACACACCTGAAAAATAAAATACAAACTCATCAACAATTGCAGTTCAGTATACATGCTATTTGTGGAAAAGATGTCTTAGGGCTGTGCAGGTCTAGATTTGAAGAGAAAAATATGATTCAGGGTCTCATTCAGCCTTTCCCCAAGACTAAACAGCTATCATGCCTCAGAAAAAGACTCATTTGGGTTATGGTGTTCCTGACAGATGCTAGAAGTATACAGGTGAAACTTGGAAAATTAGAATATGTGCAAAAGTTCATTTATTTCAGTAATTGCAACTTAAAAGGTGAAACTAATATGAGATAGACTTATTACATGCAAAGCAAGATAGTTCAAGTCATGATTTGTCATAATTGAGATGATTATGGTATACAGCTCATGAAAACCCCAAATCCACCATCTCAGAAAATTAGAAT
>JAEANM010029448.1:0-10179 GCA_017656035.1 Myanophis thanlyinensis | reverse complement strand
AAAGAGAGAGAAGGAGAGAGAGAAAAAAAACTGGTGTATTTTGTGTAGTAAATAAGACAATATGAGAATCTAGTGGCCTGGTGGTAAGATATGGTTGAGGTAATGCAAATAATGGATAAAACTGAGATTTCCAGGCCTTTGTGATTACACAGTAAGCCACTAATAACAAACCCTACTCTGTCCTTCCTTAGTAAAACTTTGTGTGGCTTTGTGTTAGTCACATAAGGCTCAATAGAAAATATAATACAAAAATATAAATTTTGTATTACTCTTAGTCTTTTAATAAAAGAATAGTAGTGTAATAAAATGTAAAATGAAATATTTATTTTATAAATTTAATGTAATTAGATGATAGATGAGAGAAAGAGAGAGATAAGAGAGCCAGATAGATAGATAGTGATAATGATGAATGATAAGAAAAAATATAGAAGGAAATGATTTATACATTGTTTTGAGCTCTTGAAGAAGGGACATAATATTCCTCTTTTCTAATTAATAAAATGTGTTTATTGTCAAGATTAAATCAAAGCAAGTCATTCTATGATGTGTTTAACAATCTTATGATATTTTTGACAATTTAGAGATGAAGCTGCATCAGTCATCTTGTGAGATATATTCGCATGTGGTTCCTGGGAAAGTCTGCCAAATTTTGCTTTAATCCAGTGCAGTTTTACTCTCAGAATTACTTAACCTAATTAGTTGATGAGTTTCATGATTGTAATTGTCAATAGGATGGGGTCTTTAGCTGTAGCTGGTCAATTTAAAGAACTTATTTTATATTGACCAGTGCATTTGAATCTCACTCATGTCTCTTCCATATTCATTATCCTAAAAAGAACCACTGCAACTTTCTTTAACACTGAGCCAAATAAAATTGACTGAGTCATTTTAAAGAATTCGAATATATTTCCTTTCAGGCCAAAAAAGGAAAAGAAATGGCTGGACAATAAATATCTAATAACAAGATGTTGCAAAATACAGTCTGAGTAAAAGAATGAATTTCACAGTGATTGAAATAGTCTTACTGGCAACACCTTAATTCAGAAAGTTTTGTTTCTTTGTCTATGCAGCATGAGTGAAACATATCTTCTTGATCTCAAAATCCTAGTATAAGCAACATGTCTAGCTGTTTAATTTGTATTTACTTCCATTCTGGCATCAATTCCATGTGACCACCAGCATTCCTAAAGAGAGAAATTAATTGCAGAAAATCATCCCTAGATGTGCCTAACTGATTAGGAAGCTGGAGTGCTGCACAAGGAAACACATCCAATTTAATGGCATTCAAAGGAATGAATGTTTATTTATGGATTTAAAGTATCAGAAATGATTGGCTGCTCACAAAATCCCGACAGAAAGTTTGTTTTGCTTTTTTAGATGTTTCACTCCTCAGAAAGCAAAAGGAGGTTGAAGACATCACTTTGTAAGTTGAAAGTAGGACGAGTGGATCTGCTTTCCACAAAAAGACAGCTGGAATGCTTTGGAGTCTTCCAATTCTGAATGGGAACATGCAATCTACTAACAAGTTCTGAAGTCACTCAAATGTTGCCTCCGGTGAAGAAAATGTAGAGTCTTGGAACACCATCCTGTTTCATCTATGATGGGTGCTTCAACATGGTAGGAGAAAATCAGTATGTTTCTCCCTTTGGGTCTTAGTTTGGCTTCCTTCATGAGTGTAAATGATCTTGCTGTTCATTTATCATAATTCATATGTATTCATATATCATAATTCAAATTATTTCAGATATTATGCAAAAGTAGAGCAGGCAGAGCAGGGGAGAGAAGAGTTAAGAAAGTCATTAGACTAGAATTTTATGTTCCCACAAAAGGTCTAAATCCAACCCCTCTTGAATTCCTTGAGTGATATCTAGTACTAATTTAGCACTGAATGTTAGTTGAATAGATTCTGGTATATAAGCGTGAACAATAAATCTTCTTAACTGCAACTTAATGTATATTCCTGATTCTTTGTTCCTGACAATTGTCACCACCCACACTTTGGAGCAACAAGTGCTTCCTCTCACCTATTACCCTGCATCTCTGAAAGAACAAGTGAAAAGAGACGGTTGGGAAACATTGCAATCTTAACATTTCTTGGGTTTAGATATTTCCTTAGCCAGTGCATGTACACAGGGATAATAAGGTTTTCCTTGTCTGGAAATTGCAAACTCCATTGTTTCGACATTGCTGTTAGATTCTAGAATTGCTTGTAAAAGAACATCTCACTTTTGTCATGCCAGCAACCACATATGAAAAGTGTGTGGCTGGATATTAAGAGAAACATCTGTACAAAAATAGTGAGCAAAACTTTTGTAAAGTAGAAAAATGTATGATTTAGGAATTTTAGGATATAGGAGAGTCTGTAAAGTCATCCTTCTTTTCTCCTAGACATATATCTCAATAATGAAACATACAAAGGGATTTTTAATGTTACATTTTAGTTATGGCTTGGAAGCTAAGTAGAGTTCAGATTGATTAGTCCTAGGATGGAAGAACAGTCTGTAAATTCCAGAACGGTTACCTGGATGAAGGAATTTAAAAATATTCCAGAAAAAAAATAGCAAATTACTTCCATCGTGCTGCCAAGAATAAATGCCATGTATAAAGTCACCAGGAGTTGAGTTCAACTCAAGGGACTCGAATTTTTAAACTGCCCTGAGAAATCAGTTGACTAAAAAATTGGGATACAAATTTGAAGGTATATATTATGCACAGAAGAAAAATAAAAGTTCTAAAAATGCTTAGCAGGTTATTTCATGTCTCATTGGACTATCAGTAGATCTAATTTTGTGTCTGATGCCCACAATATAATTCTCAATGGATACACACATTGTAACTGACACAACCTAGTCAGCAATGTGCTCACATATATATATTTTGGTCCATCACATGCTCCATCTTACCTGACTTTTCATATCTAGAAAACAGTTTTTATCTTTTAAAAAAATGAAAAACCAGCTTGGTCTCAAAGCAAAGTATAAGGTCCCAATTTCATTTTGATTTTTCAGAATGTTTTTGGTCTCATTAAAAATGAAAATGATAGATGAGAATACACTGTGAAAGATGCTTAGAAATTATTGGAGGTAGCATTCTTATACATTACTGGTTTTTACCTAATTGTATCAGGTATGAAATGAACAAGACCACTAGTAGTCATTTTTCAATATATCTTGTTTTCAAGATGCTAAAATATCCCCAACAGCATTAATAGGTCTAATTGATTGGCAATATTTTAAGTTGACCAGTTTCCTCTCAAAATATTGAAGATGAAATCACAACTCTATCTCCATTCTCAACCTTTGAACCATGAGTCTGAATACATATTTATATGGGCATGAGAAATTGCAAGGCAATGTAAATTTTAAATAGTTGCACACACAATACCCTACAACTGCTCTTGATCATCACAAGAAAAGAAGAAGTTTAAGAAAACTCCAGAGAGATTTAAGCATACTCCAGAGATGCATAATGTGAAATTATGTGGAAAATAGAATTGGAAGTTACTTGAAGAATATGACTCAGCAAGAGTTAATACATGAGTACTTTTTTCACATCTTGCTCAAGAATATTTATCTCATTTCATAGTATATTTGGCAACAGACCAACCAAGAAGGTTGATTTGGAGAACCAAATGGAGATGGTAGATAATTGCTTATGATCATATTTTTATTCTTGCTTGCATCTGCCAGAGCAGTTTCCTTTGATATCTTGTGACATAATTCCATCAAGGGCTTTAGAGAGAAATCAGATATGCAATCAGATGTAGGGTCTTTGATTCCCAAACACTGTAAAATGGAGTAAGATCAAAATGACAAGTGGGAAGCAGAAGAGCATCACAAAGTTCAGAAAGGGGTGTAATTTTGGTGATGGCAGATAACAATATTGATTAAAGCAGAAACTGTTTCATAACTGTCCATTGCATGCAATTATATCTCTTCTTTGCTTGCCAGCAGGATCTGGAATTATCTTTTTTTCCTTAGTTCCACAAAAGTACAAAAGTGCACTCAGTAGAAATGATCTTCCTCTGCCAATTTTATCACAGAAGCATACTGACAAGAAGCACCTAGTAAGTGGATTGATTCAGTAACAATACAAGCTTTAAAAAAGAAAAACAGGTTGAAATTTTATTCAGTGCTCAAAGTGACTCATACTCTTAGTTGAGAATAAAGAATTAGTCCATGAATTTTTCCAGGAATTAATATTCTCTATGTTCATTATTCATATATGAACATAACTGACCTTCTATCAAAGATAAGGAAATGTCACCCCAACCAACACAACTTTGTCCAAGATACTCCCATAATATTTCTTTTTTTCCATTGGCTTTCCACCTTTGTCTTACATGCTGCAGTAATCCAGCACATCATCAAACTTTTTTGAGCTGATTCCGAGATCTGCTGCATTTATTATTCTAAAATAAATCTACTATTGTACTGGGTTTACAATGTTTCAATACTGCTGACTTTAGATGAATACTCAGCAGTTTACTAGAGTAGTCAACAATCAGGAACCATTAAAATTAAAGTGCAGTGTCTACATAAATCATTGTCTTCCAGTAAAATCCTCAATAAGATCATAACATTTTTATTTTTTAAAAAAATTGTGTAAGAGCTCTAACTTAATTGCCTCGTTAAACATCATCAGATTTTGAGAAGGCAATCTTAAGTGCCACCATCTGTGATATTATGGAAGGATGGAATATATATTAGGGAACACTATATCTTTGCTCCCTTTCCCTTAAATTTACTGATGGAGAAATGGAATTTCAGTTTCCAAGCTTCTAGCAGAAGCTCCAGGTATCTTTGTCCTATCTAAAGAAGGCAACCCTGCAACAAGCAAGTGACAAATCAGAAAAGTTTTAGGGGTTAAATTCATTGTAAAAGCCTGTACTGATAGCTCTCCTTCATTCACTACAAAGCCTGCTGGTACTGTACAGAATGTAGTTCTGACCTGGTATTCCAAGATAGCCTCATGTAGAGGGTGTGACAGAGTTGATTGATGTGGTAATTGTAACCAAGGTCTCATGCTTCATAAAAGGCCATAGCTAACACATCAATTTACAATGGATCAAGGACATTAACCACAGCCTTCCTATCTATCCTATATTCCATTTCTATCTAGCAGGAGTTCTGACAGATTTGGTGCTCTCCAGAGTCCAACTGCCATTAGCCCTTCAAGGTTGTTCATACAAGATATATAAACTCTGAGTACATTATTTTCATACTAAGATTACACAAACAGAATCTTGCAAATCTGAAAGTATTACTCCCCTCCTTTACTTTTATTTTTTCAAAAACTAGGGATGGTTTCCATTGAAACACTTCCCATGTCTTCTCTGCTTTTTTGGGGCTGATATTTTTTTTCATTGTCTAGTTTAGTCTGAGACCCTTCCTCCTGCCTCCCAAGGTCATTCCCCCATACCACCACAGACTTAATAATTGCCTTGGGGCAGTGCATAGGAAACAAGGCTTCAAAGAATCAAGTTGGTAAGTGGCCTCATGATCACCATTCAATATCTTCTTCTTTCGACTGTTCTCATTATTAGGGGTCACCACAGCAAATCATCTGTTTCCACCTAACTCTATCCTCTACTCTCACCCCAATTAACTTCATGTCCTCTTTTAGCATATCCATATATCTCCTATTTGGCCTTCCTCTTGATTTCTTGCCTGGTCATCTCCAACATCCTTCTACCAATATAACCGCCTTCCCTTCTCTGCACATGTCCAAACCATCTCAATTTGGCCTCTCTGACCTTGTCCCCAAAACAACTGACCTGAGCTGTCCCCCTCTGATGTGCTCATTCCTAATCCTGTCCATCCTGGTCACTTCTAAAGAAAACCTCAACATCCTCATCTCTACTACCTTCATCTCTGCCTCTTGTCTTTTCCTCACTGCTACAGTCTCTAACCCATATAGGTCTCACTACTGTCTTGTACACCTTTCCTTTGATTCTTGCTGACACTCTTCTGTCACACAACACTCCTTTTTCCACCCATTTCAATACACCTGCACGCACCTTTTCAGCTCTTTTCCACATTCCCCATCACATGGGCTGTTGACCCCAAATATTTAAACTCCTGCATCTTCTTGACCTCAGATCCCTGTAATCTCACTGTTCCAATTCCCTCCCTCTCATTCTCACACATGTATTCTGTCTTACTATAACTGACTTTCGTTCCTCTTCTTTCCAGAGCATACTTCTATATTTCCAGGTGTTCCTCCACCTTCTCTCTGTTCTCACTACAGATCACAATGTCATCTGCAAACATAATTGTCCACAGGGATTCCTGTCTGACCTCATATGTCAACCTGTCCATCAGTGTAGCAAACAAGAAGGGCCTCAGAGCCAATCCTTGATGTAGCTCTACCTCCACTTTGAACTCCTCTATATGACCTACAGCACACCTCACTACTGTCATACTCCTCTTATACATATCATGAACTATTCTGACATCTCTGCCACACCTGACATCCTCATACAGTACCATAGCTCCTCTCTCAACACTCTGTCATATGCTTTCTCTAAATCCACAAAGACACAGTGCAGTTCCTTCTGACTATCTCTATACTTCTCCATTAACATTCTCAGGGCAAAAATTGCATCTGTAGTATTCTTTCTGGACATGAAGCCATAGTGCTGCTCACAGATATCCACTTCCTTTCTTAGCCTAGCTTCCACAACTCTTTCCCATAGCTTCATTGTGTTCATCAACTTTACACATCTGTACTTGCTACAGCACTGCACATCACCCTTGTTCTTAAAGATCTGCACTAGAACACTTCTTCTCCATCCCTCAGGCATCTTCTCATGCTCTAAAATCCTGTTGAACAAACTACTGCTGTCTCTGCTAGACACTACCACACCTCCACAGGTCTGTCATCTGGACCAACAACCTTTCCTCTCTTCATTTTCCACAGTGCCTTCCTCACCTCATCCTTTCTAATATTTGCTACTTCCTGCTCTAAAATATTCACCTCTTCCCCTCTTCTTTCTCTCTCATTTTCCTCATTCATCAGTTCCTCAAAACACTCCTTCAATTATCTCTGTACACTCTCCTCACTTGTTAGCACCTTTCTATCTCTGTCTTTAATCACCCTTATCTGTTGTATGTCCTTCCCATCTTTATTTCTCTGTCTCGCTAATCTATACAAGTCCTTCTCACCTTCCCTCATGTCTAACCTGGCATACAACTCATCATATGCTTTCTGTTTGGCTATTGCCATGTCCCTCTTCACTCTATGCTGCATTTTTTGTAATCCTGTCTACTGTCTTCAGTCCTTTCTATTTCCCACTTCATTTTAGTTAGCCTCTTGCTCTGGATGCTGTCCTGTATTTCCTCATTCCACCACCATCTTAGTTCCTCCTTCCAGATGACGTGCCTAGCACTTTCCTACTTATCTCCCTGATCACTTCTGCTGTAGTTTCCCAACCATCTGGGAGTTCTTACCGATCACCCAAAGCCTGTCTCAACTTCTGTCTGAATTCAATATGCCCACCATTCAATATGCATCACATATATATTTGTCAGGTTCTGAAATGTTGCCCTGGTGAATTGTAGGACTTGAGGTCCCACTCCATATGGTGGGTACCAAATTGGGGCAAGGGTGCCATAATGAAAGCATGTTTCAAGCAAGTCCCATATTATATTTCTGCCAGGGGTGGTTGTTCAGTGCTATACTGATATAGGAATGTCACACTACCTTCAAGATTTTTTTCAGAT
Organism: Myanophis thanlyinensis; assembly: GCA_017656035.1. NCBI lineage: Eukaryota > Metazoa > Chordata > Lepidosauria > Squamata > Homalopsidae > Myanophis > Myanophis thanlyinensis. The sequence continues at coordinate 2,455 of JAEANM010029448.1, read as the reverse complement.
TTGTTATATTTGCATTATATTTCTATATAATAATATATATTATCACATATTATGATGTATAATATTGTATGAACATTATATTTACTTGAGTAATAACAACTGAGGTTCAATGAAATGGAGTTTAATGAGAGAGAAAGAGAGGGACGGAGGGGGGAAAGAGAGAGGGGGAGGGAGGGAGGGAGAGAGAGAGAGATTCTTACTAGGTTCACATAGCCAAATTGATCAATATGAAGGCAGGAAGGAAGGGACCGTGAACAAAGCAGATACTATCCACCAGCATTGTAAAACAAACACCTTGTGGTCAGTTATAAACTACTAATTTGGTCTCAATATTTCAGGTCAGATGTCAAACCTATCCCTGAAATTAATACAATTGATATGTTGGCTGCTCAATCTGTCCCAGCCATAGAGTTGAGCTCTCCTATCTTTGAAGTACAAATCAGGTGGTCACAATTAAGCTATTCCAAATTATTGAAAAGGGTCTAGGGAAAGACAGTGCAGATGGGATGGGAAAATAATTCTTTCCTTGGGACAATCAAATCAAGAGGCGCAGTTCACACAAACAGTGCACCCACAGAGAGTTTTGCTTTCTCATGGAGCAAGTTCAAGAGTTGTTCCTAGTTCTTCAAAGGAAGGAAATTCTACCTTGTGTATGTGTGTTTAAACACTCAGTAAGTCTGACTGAATGCATTTAATAAGGAAGGTATAATTCATAAATATCAAAGGAATGTTGTTCAACAGCTATTTGTGCCATTCAGAAAATGGTTTGGATCAAGCACATTTTCACAGATGCCTACAGAAAAGGCACTGAGCCCAGATTCTCTATTCCAAAACAATATACCAGTTCCTCACCCCCATGATTAATCTACATAATCCAGAGCACACCCCTGGAGGTTGTATGAACAGAATATCATTAACAATGCACATAATATGTTTTTGCCTTACTGTTATTACTAGGTTTGGGGTTTTAAATGGGTTTGTAAGGATATAGAAGTGTTAAAACCACAGATTTTGCTTGGCCAGTACAACTGGGAGAACTTCAGAGTCAGGAGAGCTTTCATCTTCAGAAGTAAATTGGGAATCATGGTTTGTTTCCTGCCCAAACCACAGTCATTCATAAATAGAAAGTTTATTAACCTAATATGACCTGACTCATTCCATAAAGCAAAGATTTCAAGACCTAACTGAAGATCTAACAAGGACATTATGATCTCATCATCCCAATTATAGGCTAAGGTGAAGAAGCAAAAACAATCTGTTCTGTACCATATATGGTATGGAGTAGACATCAAGTCTGGCGCAGGTAATCAGAGAGCAGGAGAATCCTGCTCTCTGATTGGTCCAGAGGTGCGTTTGTAAATAATGTAAATAGCTGTCATTCTGCCTGTTTGTTCGTTCTTGTTATGAGTGCTGTGCTGCAGTAAAGAGCTGATTTCACTACAAGCTGATTATGTGTCACTTATTCTCAAGATAAAACACTGGCGACGAAAGTGGGATCCGAAAGAAAGCCAGACAACACTAGCTAAACTCAACAAGTTCCGCGGAGATGCCCACACACGCCACGCCTGCACCGTTTGACCCAGACACCGAAGAATGGGAGGCGTTTATGATACGTTTCAGAAGCTACCTTGTAGCAAACGATTTGGAACGGGCCAACAATGATAAGAAGAGAGCTTTATTAATAGGGTATTGTGGACAATGAACGCTCCGCCTGGCAAACAGTCTAGTGGCTCCACAATTGGTGGAAACCATGCCCCGGCCAGATTTGCAAAGAATTTTGAAAGAACACTTTGAGCCAGCTCCCTCTCAAACAGTTCTCCGCCACAAATTTAACGAGCGAAACCAGAGAGACAATGAATCCATGAACGATTACATAGTGGAACTGAGAATGGCCACTGAGAAGTGTGAGTTCAGCGACCTGGAGGATCGGCTAACAGACCGGTTAGTATGTGGAGTAAAAGACCCCTTCCTCCAACAAAAACTACTGGCCAAGCCCAAGTTAACCTGGAAGGTGGCCGTGGGAATCGCGAGGGCTGTGGAGTGCGCAAAGAAATCGTCAGCTTCAATTAAGCAACCGCAGAAAGCAGTCCGGAGCGAAAGCCGGAAATTTTAAAAAGGTGGGAAGCACGAATCACTTAAGCGATGAGAGCGAGAACGAGCTAAGCCCTGACGAAGGGGTCCACTATCAAGATAACAAAGTGACCAAACACTGGGGAGAGAGTGCCTGCTCGGGTTGTGGAGGACAGCATCCCCGCACTGACTGCAAGTTCAAGGGGGTTGTTTGCAGGAGATGCGGTAAGAAAGGACACTTGGTGCCAGTTTGCTGTGCCAGCATGCCGGCCATTTTAACTGAGAAGCCGTTCCAGCGAAGCAGAGGGCCCGAAGGGGGACCGTCCCAGAAAAGAAGCAACCAACAGGACAAACAAAAAACCAACAACATCCGAATTTGCCTAAA
>JAEANM010029447.1:0-10179 GCA_017656035.1 Myanophis thanlyinensis | reverse complement strand
CCATCTTCAGGCTGGTGCCTTCTGCTTCAAGTCACTGGCACAAAGCAGAAGGCACCAGCCTGAAGATGGCGAGTGGGATCTCGCCAAAACGTTGCAAAAAGATTCTGAAACTTACATGGGAAAAGCCCCGAAAAGACCTAGACCTGCATACCTACACCCGTGAAAATCTACGAATATATATATATCACCTTTATTATTTTTACAAATAATTCAAGATCAACAAACACACCCAACACACCATACTCCTCATATTTCCCCACAACATTGAACGATGTGAGGTGGGTTGGGCTGACAGAGTTATTGGCTGAGTGATTGGCTTTCATGGCAAAGATAGGACTTGAACTCAAGGGTAGTGTTTTATATTGTGAATGGAGAGTTAGAGATCTAATTACGAATTGGGGTTTTTTTTAATGTATAGATGTAGCCTAGGGGGAAAAATGTGTTGACCTGTGAGTTTGTTGGTTATTAAACAGAACGTAATTATATAGACTCCCTAAAATGTGTTCATACTGTGAACTTTCTGCACCTAGGAGACTAAAAGAAAGGAAACCCGTGTTTAAAATTTATTATCTGGCTTAACTCTTTCTCTGGTAGATGCTTCCAAGATACTGCCATGATTTCTCTATCTTGGTTTTGTGATCCTTTTTTCTTTCCCTTTTGTTATTAGATGGGAAAAAAGAGAGAAAAAGCACAAGTAATTATATTAAGTCTAACAATTCCATCAAGTAGCTGACAGGCCATTAAAAAAGCTGCTCTCAATGATAAGGAGTGTTAAATAATTTCAATATGTTGTGATAGTAGGCAGGAATGCATTTTTCTCTGGTAGGGATTATCTAAGGTGGATTTCATTCTCATTACGAATTGACCAGTTGCTGGATGATAAAACAGTGCTTTGACACGTAGAAGATTCTAGTGTTTATTCTAATTATTCATTTTTGGAAAGTTTTTGGGGCTAGAAAGGCTTTGGGTGAAGCCAGAAAAACTTGCTGCCCATACAGAAGCTGTAGGTGTTATTAAATAAGATGCACCAATATTCAGTTCGGTTTATTTGTCTATTTCGTAAATGCAATAGAAAATTAAGAGTGAGAACCATTTGCTTTTTTTCTTCATTTGCTCAATCTGGTTCCAAGTAACTTCCGTCTGATACGTTTTTAAGGTGGAGTGCCATCAGATATATTTTGAGTTTGCTTCCTGCCCGCTTTTAAGCCCCCTAGCAGAAGCTTCTAGAAGAGGAAGTATCTTTATATGAATTTTTTTTTCCTGGCTGGATTATTGTGGACTTCGTTGGGAAAAGCAGCTGTTTAGTATTTTTGTACAGGAAGGGAACTGAACTTCTCATTTTGGGGTGAACTTTAGCTGACAAGGGTGGAGCTTCCTTGTATAAGATTTGGAGCTGAGCCAAATTTCAGGCATGTTCCTGTCATATAAATTCTAGGTTTTGATTTGACTTGACTTGACATGAATTGGGAGTGGTGGGTTGGTTGGTTTTTGAGGGTGGAAAGAGAATTTAGATTGAGGAGTCTTTGGTGCTTTCTGAGCTTGTTGTTTTGTTGTAGACAAAGCTCAAGACTGTTCATTTCAGCCCAGAGCTATACATACAGGTAGTCTTTGTCTTATAACAATTCATTTAGTGACTGTTCAAAGTTACAACGGCACTGAAAAAAAGTGACTTATGACCATTTTTCACACGACCATCCCCGTGGTCACGTGATCAAAATTAAGACACTTGGGAACCAACTCACATGTATAACAGTTGCTGTGTCCCGTGGTCATGTGATCACCTTTTGAGACCTTCTGACAATCGGGAAGCCAGATTCACTTAAGAACCATGTTCCTAACTTAGCAGCTGCAGCGATTCACTTAGCGACTGTGGCAAGAAAGGTTGTAAAATGGGGCAAAATTCACTTCAAACTGTGAAATCCACTTAACAGTTATCTCACTTAACAATAGAAATGTTGGGGTTCCATGGTGGTGGTAAGTCAAGGACCACCTGTATTTTATTTACACTTTATTAGAATTCAGATGACTTTGCTTGATTGTTTTGAAAGGCATGGCAAAGTTAAATTTTCTTCACATCAAACGGTGGAACTGAGAACAGCCAAATTTGGCCTTGTTTATTATCACTTAAGGAACTGGCCTGTTATCACTCAGCTCTTCTCAGGAGAAGTCTCCTAACCCAACTGTCAATGACTTGACCTTGTTAAGTTTTGCACAGGCCATCTGAGATCCCTGGCAATCAACATGCAGTGGCAGTGAAAAATGGAAGCATATTAGAGCCTTCTTAATTGAATTGTTGTGTTACAGAAATGTGGCAATTCAGAAGGTGGAGAATCACCTGCTCGCCCATCTTTGGCCACAATAAAGGATGTTGTTGTGAATATTTATCAGGCTCCCTAGTTTGGTCTTTAAAGGTGGCCCTGCAGAGCTTGAAAAGGAAAAGATTTAGAGAAGTAGCAGGACCAGGCTGAACCTCAGCATTTTACATTACAGGTAAATCCTCGACTTACAACAATTCAATTAGTGACCATTCGAAGTTACAACGGAACTGGGAAAAAAGCAATTTATGACCACTTTTCACACTTACGACCATTTCAGCATCCCCAAGTGATTTACATTCCGATGCCTGAGAACGGGTTTATATTTATGACGGTTGCAGGGCGTGATCGCCCTTCTGCAGCCTTCCGACAAGCAAAGTCAATGGGGGAAAACCAGACTCACTTAACAACCGTGTCCCTAACTTAACAACTGCAAAGATTCATTTAACAAGTGTGGCAAGAAAAGTGGTAAAATGGGGCAAATCTCACTTAACAAATTTTTCACTTAGCAGCATAAATTTGGGGCTCAATCATGGTCAGAAGTCAAGGGCTTACAGCGAGTAGAACTATTTTGTCATATAAGCTGCAATGTTAACGGTTTTTATGTAGAACGTAGGTTTTTTTTTTATTATTTTAAGTTGACAACCACTTGGATGGTTGATTAGAGATTGGACGGGACTTTCTGGTTTAAACAGCCATCATTCTCCCTATTTTGTGAAGAGGCCAATAGCGGGAGAGAAGCGGGTTGCAGAAGAAATCTCTTTGGAGATGCCTGCTCCCTCTCCTCTCCCCTGGATTTTGGAAGATTTTTCGGTCTTGGGTTTACAAAAGTTAAGTGCACATTTTGGCCTTAACTAACTGAAACAAGTAGAGAAAATTAAATGGTGGAAAATCATCAGTTTGCTACTGATTTTTATCTACGGAGGCCATCAAGATAGGGCTTGAGAGAACCTGTAAACTGTTCATTCTGTGGTTGCCTTCTCCATTTGAAGTTTCGCCATTAAAACAGGTGGACTTCATGCTCTCCAAGGTTCCCTTTTATCTCTGAAATTCGATGTCTCAAGTCTTGATTCTGTTTATTTTTGTTAGAAAGATGTGGGTTTCTGGAGAGGCAGTAAGTGGCACTTGTAGGTATGAACTTAGCACAAAAGAAATTGATGGATCAGCAGTGAACTTTACTTTTTGCTCTCACTTGGGGGTTGTGCATTTAAATTAATAAGGTGTGGAATAAATTTGGAGAATTTGTTTCAGAAGCAATGCAACTGGGGCACTCTAGAGGTATTAAAATTGCTCCAACCGCATAGGAATTATAGTCCCCATCAGTGATGGGATGCAACCGGGTTTACTACTGGTTCGGTGAACACGCATTTCGCATGCACATTTGTGCTTTGCTGCCGTGTGGCTTCATAACTGTAACTATTAAGCTTACCAGAGATAGCCCGGTGAGTAAGAAGGTTGCAAAGGCGTGGAAAACAGCTGAGTTAGAAAGAAAAAAAAAGAAGAGGATATAGGACAGGATTAGGCAGAGGCTGGTGGGCGGGCCCAAATGCTTGTCACCACTACTGTTCACTAGAACTGGTGCAACCAGGCAGCATACCACCACTGGTCCCCGCGTACCATGATGGACAAAGCCATTGTAATGGTTTAGAACCGTGATGGCGAACCTCTGGCACAGATGCCATCTTGCTGAGCACATAAGCTGTCGGCCAAGTTACTTCCAACTGAGCATGCACATTGATTGCGCATGCACACATGCACAATTGCAGAGACCCAGCTGGTCTTTGGGCCTCCACTGTGCATGCGTGTGATTGCAGCAGGATATCCAGCTGGTCTTCGGAGCTCTCCTGCGCATGCACATATGATTGCTCATAAGTGCATGAGTGCCTGTGCGCAGCACACATGTATTGCATGTGCAACAGCTGCATGCATGCGCAGATGGTGCGGTTGCACATGCAGCGCATGTGGAAGAAGCTGCATGCAAGTGCAGATGGCACGCGCAAAGCACGTACTTTTCAGCATTCGGTAAGTAAAAGGTTCGCCACCACTGCTTTAAAATAAGTTCCCTTAAGCTTGGGAGCAGATAATTCAATTTATTGGCTACAGCTGTAATGTATTATTCCTTTCCAACCCTGTTAGCATGTAAACTCTAGGACTGTGAAGTCTTAGAGAGTAAATTATACAGTACTTCATAGTGCTAGAGGTGTTTCTGATGGAAATGTCTTCCTTCTGTAAACAAAGATACTTATTTTTATAAATGTGGGTCAATGTATGGGCAAAACCAGAACCAGGAATGACATGATAAGAGTGAGGGGTTGTATATAGATATATTTGAGGGGTTGTATATAGATGGGGTCGAATTTTCCCCTCCCAAAGCAATAGAAGGCAGGACAAGGAAGCAATGGATGGAAACTAATCAAGGTGAGAACCAACCTAGAACCGAGGAGAAATTTCCTGACTGAGAATAGTTAACCAGTGGACTAGCTTGCCTTCAGAAGCTGTGGGTGCTCCATCACTGGAGGCTTTTAAGAAGAGACTGGACAGCCATTTGGACTTCCAAGGTCCCTTCTAATTCTATTATTTGATGTAACCTTGCTTTTGTTGAGATGCCTTCACTGAACATTAGAGGCCTCTGTATCCCTTTAATAACCTGCTGTCGGCTGGGTTTAAATTAGTCTTGATGACACCAGACCGTGTAAACAGCTAACATTTCTTTTTGATGCTGAGGTTGGTGGAGGAGTGATTGCACTTAATTACTTCAGGAATCCCTCCAAATCTTGATTTACTGCACATGTCCTAAAAAATAAAAAAGAAAAGACAAGAAAAATCCGAAGAGCGTGTTTGTTGTTGCTTTCTCCTCTCCTAAGGTCCTTCTTTAGGTGAACAATTTATCAATCGCTGTTTGGAGTTGCAGGCTGAGTACACAACTCAGCTCTGATTCCCGAATGCCGTAATAGCAATTCTTTCCCTACTGCCACATAACTGTACAGTGTTCAGTTCTTGACACATGGAGAGAATTCCTGTTGAAGTGGGCAGAATTGAGTAGGGTGCATTTTCCTCTCACTTAGGGAAGCTTTTTGGGGTGCAATTGCCCTTTGTGTTTTTGTACGCAAAGCAGTGGTGAAATTCAATTTTTTTTTTACTACCAGTTCTGTGGGCGTGGCCACAGGATTAAACACCCCCAAGCACAGAATTAAACTTCACCAAAGTTACAATGTCATAAGGGGAGAGGCAGTTTCTGTGAGCAAGGCAATAAAGATTAGGCTAGGAACAACTGCCTTATTTGCAGGATTAACCCTGTCAAGTTCATCTTTCCAGGATTAACCCTGCAAAGTGGGAAAAAAAAACAAAAGGAGATTTCTTCTAATAACCGGTTCTATAGAACCCGCTGAATTTCACCTCTGATGCAAAGTATGGTGCTTGGTGATGTATAAAAATTATGCCAATGCAAAATCTGCTCCGAGTCACTTTTGCCACCTATTTTCCTTCGTACTCAAATTTTGTTTATCAGCCCATTGTCTATACCAGGGGTCTCCAACCTTGGCAGCTTTAAGACTTGTGGACTTCAACTCCCAGAATTCCTCAGTCAGCGTACCCTCATCACATCTCAGCTGCGGCTAATATCTTTTATTTATTTATTTTTTACCCCTGCTCTTCCTTTTCTTCCCCTTGTACCACTTATGCCTAGAACGGCCCTGCTTTCTTTTGCATGCACAGCATAATAGTTCCATGTTATTACAGGCCTTGACTAAAACGTGAGAGTTTCACTTCAGAGGAGCATAACCTGAAACCAGCTGTACTGGGCACTGATCATTGCATGTCCCAAAACTTATTTGCGCATCCCTAGAACCCAAAGCAACTCTTGTTTTCTTTATTTTTTTGCTCGAGTACATAGAACAAAGGAAGAAAATTCTGAGTTTTTTTTTTTTTAAACTAATTATTATAGAGCAGAAGGAATAATAAGCTTTTTTTGGGGGGATGGGTAGACATAACAATTATCAAAGTTCAACAAAACACAGTATAGGTAATTATGATCACAATTCAACCCAAAATGTATGTTTCTAAATGAGACAGTTGTTAAGTGAATTTTGCCCCATTTTACGACCTTTCTTGCCAGGATGTTAAGTGAATCACCGCAGTTTTTAAATTAGTAACATGGTGGTTAAGTGAAGCTGGATTTTACTTGTCAGAAGATTGCGACCACTTGACCCCACACAACTCTCACAAATACAGGTAGTCCTCAACGTACGACCACAATTGAGCCACAAATTTATGTTGCTACGTGAGACATTTGCTAAGTGAGTTTTGGCCCATTTTAGTTTTCTCGCCGCATTTGGTATGTGAATCATCACTGCCATTCTTAAATTAGTAACATGATTGTTAAGCGAACCTGCTTGCTTCATTGACTTTGTTTGTCAAAAGTTTGCTAAAGGGGAATCACATGACTCCGGGACCCGTCATAAAAGTGAGTCAGTTGTCAAGCATTCAAACATAAATCAAATCAAATTTTATTCATCACATACACAGTCATACATGGCACGAAATGCAGTGAAATAGGTAAATCAGGTGATTTGTGGGGATGCTGCAATGGTCATAAGTGTGAAAAATGATCATAAGTCACTTTTTCAGTGCCGTTGTAACTTCGAATGGTCACTAAGCCAACTGTCCTGTACCTGTAGGGAGTCCGTTGCCAAACATCTGAAGTTTGATCACGCGGCCATAGGGATGCCATGTCGTGTGAAAAACGGTCAGAAGTCACTTTTAATGCCATTGTAACTTGATCACTAAATGAATGATTGTAAACCGTGGACTGCCTGCACCTCCTGGGTTCATAACAACGCAACCCATGAAGAAATATCCCTTTCTGTGAACTGGTTTTTCCTCTTCCTAATGAAGACGCATGCTGCAGGTGGTCATCATTTAGATGGGGTGGTGGTGTCAAACTAAGCCCGCAGAGTGCTTAGATCTGGCTCACAGGGCCGCCCTGCAAACAGCGAAGGATCGGCCTGCAGTGCCTCTGCCAGCAAAAATGGTCTCGGCCCTCCTGAGCTCTGTTTTCGCTGGCAGAGGGTTGCAGGAGGCCATTCCAGCTGAAAACGGAGATTGGGAGCCCCGTTTTTGCTAGTAGAGCACTTGGGCCACCACAGACGCCCCTGACACGAGTGACGTCAAGCTGGCCACTCTGGCCACCCCCTTCAGGTCAAACACAACCCTGATGTGCCCCCCCCTCAATGAAATTGAGTTTTGACACCCCTGGTTTAGACCGGAAGCCTCAAGAAAGTGAGGCAACCTATTTTTTATTGCATTTATCAAAACTAGGCCGAGACGCAGAGAGCGCACTCTGTGACGCCCAACCAACAAAGCAGCTTGGAGTTTTCCAATTTTTATGGAATGGAATCTGAAAGAGGGTTATTAGTGATACTGTGTGATGCACCTGGCAGGCGCATAGCTGCTGATGTCATGTCTGGGTCTGTCCTTCACAGCAGTAGAATCCAAAATGGTGCCTCGTAGTCTGAACGTGTGGTTTTATAACTGCCACTTTCCCCATCTCGCCCCGCTTGTCCCCGCCAGAAGCAGCAGGGGTGAATCCAGCGTCTACTGTTTTAGTGGCAAATGGTAGAGAAAGCCTTTTAAAAAGGCACAAGGTACAGGCCAGCCAGGAATTTAAAAAGCTAGTTGTGATTTTGGGGGAAGGTTTGAAACCTTGCAACTTGGGACGGTTTCTAGGTTCTTAGCTTGGAACAGTCAGAATTTTCCAAACTTAAAAAAACATTTCGCATATCCCCAATTAGTTCCTTGAAAGCTGTTGACCCTCCCTTAATTTGTTGCATTTCATTGAGATAAACAACTGTGATTTGCTTAATAATCGTGGCAAAAAGTTGTACAATCAAGCAGTAGCCATTTAATCAACTTCCTTGCTTACCAGCGGAAATTCTGGTTCTAATGATCATCATAAGTCAAGGACTGTTTGTGTTTATTTGATTCCGCAACTTTAATAAATTAAGAAATAAACAGTGAAGTCATGTACCTCAAGCAGAAACAGGAATTTAAAGATGCCCTGACCAGATTGAGGTTTAGCACTAAAGCAAAGTTATCCATAATAATAGTTAGCTAATTCTAAACAGCAGGTGCATCCTTCAAACTCCTTTTCTTTCAGCTCTGCAGTCTGAATTTTGAGCAATCTCCTCTTAGTGCCAAGACCAAAATCCCCTTAACTGTACAGTAGGTTGGAAGTTCCTTTTATTACAGTAATGGACAGTTTATTGGCAAGAGGTGACAGGCCATTGTATAACTCTCCCAGAAAATGGTTTATGAGGTCTGTTAAGCATGTGCCAAAAGATAGAAGCTTAGCTTTTTTCCCCCTCTTGTGATGAATCTGTTTCCTGAATCATTAATTGGCTGGAGCAAATTTTAGGTCATCTTGACCTAGAACGTTCCCAAATTACCTAAAAACACAACATGCTGGCTTTAATATCCACAGAGAAAAAGAAAGTCAGCAATCGTTAAATATGGTGGTGTAGACTCAGTCAGAGATGATACAATCCTGATTTTCTCTATGAAGAAAGGAGTGATAGAAGAGAATATTTGTAGTGCAGGATTAAACTGTGGTGTCCTTGGTGCTTTCTGGCTTGATAGCTTTCTTGCAGATGTTTCATTACCAAACTAGGTAACATTATCAGTGCTAGAGGACCATGGTGCCCTCTGAGCTTAGTGGTTTTCTTGAAGATGTTTCATTACCAAACTAGATAGCATCATCAGTGCTAGCACGCTACTTTGTTAGTGAAATGTCTGCAAGAAAACTACCCAGCTCAGAGAAGCACCATGACTTCTAGGCAACTGATGATGGTACCTAGTTTAGCAGTGAAACATCTGCAGGAAGACCATCAAGCTCAGAGACCATCAAGGACACCAAAGAAAGAAATCTTGATTGAGTTTCTTCCCATTGAACATCCTGTGAGCCGACAAAGTTAATTCTTCATCTGGAGGTTGGTAACCCGGTATGTTCCCTATCACTGTACAATGTCTGCAGCTATTCTGTCTTGGCCTTCCCATATTAATAGTGGCAAAAGAATTGAAGGAAATTTACATCAGTCCTTTGCAACCATTTTACAGGAAACAAAAGTTTAAAAAAAAAACAGGCACTGAAATGCAAAAAAGGGGGAAACTATTTCCTTCCTGATAAATCTCTTATCTCACATAGACTTGGACTGCCCCAAATCCTGTGTCCATTTTAATGGAAGGAAATCCATAATAAATTCATAAGTAGACATGCACGTGGTTGTGTTTCGTAGCAAAGCCGTCCAGCCACAGATACAGAGAATTTAAGCTGTCTTTATCTCAGTGCAATATTTATAAGGAAGAGTTTTAGTGTACACTGGGGCATGGCTGGTTAAACAAAGTGCTTGTGTTTGAATCACACTCATGGGTAGAAATGCCAAGTGTTGGAAAAATGTTTAGGGATCCAGTAATAATGTAAGTGGGAGGAAAGGAAGAAAGGAAGGAGAGTTGGTTTTCACTGCAAATCTTTTGAGTCGAGTCCCCGAGTTTTCAGAGGATAATCCCCGTGTTTTCAGAGGCTGGGAGCGGTTTGGAGCGCCTCGGGCTCCCTTGATTGTGGCAGCAATGACGTTTCCCCCCCCCCTCGGAGATGTGGAGAAGTTGGGGGGGGGAGGCCTAGAGTACCAGCATTGCCTCTGTCATCGCTGCCTGTGAAGATGGCCCCCCCGGGGAGTTGGAGGAGTTGGGGGGGGGGGCAGCCCGGAGGACCATCCACGCCTTTGACACTGTTACCTGTGATGGCGCCCCCCCCGGGGAGTTGGAGGTGGAGGGGGCGGCCCAGAGTACCAGTGACAAATAGAGCAAACTT
>JAEANM010029446.1:0-10179 GCA_017656035.1 Myanophis thanlyinensis | reverse complement strand
GAGAGAGAGAGAGAGATGAGAGAGATGAGAAAGAGGGAGGGGGGAGAGAGGTTGCAGAAACAGGCTGCCAAGCTAAGTACCTGAAGGACCCCCATCCCATCACTGGGAATCCAGGTGCTTCAGCAAGCAGCATGCTGGATTCATATTAGTGGTCCACGGGATTTAAAATTATGAATTTAGTGGTCCCTGAGGGCCAAAAGGTTGGTGACTCCTGAACTATACAACCCTTAATAGATGCATCCTTCAAACTACACTTAAGCAAGCTTGCTAAACAGTCTTCTTCTTTCGGCTGTTCCCGTTAGAGGTCGCCACAGCGAATCATCTTTTCCCACCTAAATAACTTTAGGAGTCCTTCGCTGAGATCAAATGCTACATTATGTCCAAAAGTTACACAATGTTTCCTCAATCTACTAATAAAATTTCCCGATCCATAAATAATATAAGCTTAATTCATCAGGTTTTTATTAGTTCATGCTAACTAGCAAGAGGTATAGCAGAATAATATTAAATAGTAGGCATAATAGCTTAAAACACTCTTTATCCAGGAGGCAAGGAAACAGCATGCTGGTTTCAGTCTTGAGGCGTGGACAGACAAATCCTACCTGTAGGGCAGCACTGTTGCTTCCATTGGTAGTAAGCAGTATGGCATGGAGCTGGTGGGTTTGTAAGTGGAAGTGCATCTGCCAATCCCGTTTGCCTTGATGGTGATACCATATGTAACTATGGCCACTGAACTTCAACGCTGTGCCTGACAACATAAGCAAAGAAAGTTATACAGTCTGAAAAAAGAACAGCTACAAACAGTTGCACCTCACAGCTAACATAATACATTAAAACTTTTTTATTGTTCAAATTTATTTTGTCTTTTTAGTTTATTAAACAAAGGCATACAGCTTCTCATCTAACAGAATGAACTCTGTGGAGAGCAAACAACAATCAAAACTGCATTATAATTTAAAAAATATTAAAACAATGTTAAGGCTATGATAAAACTTCTAGCTGTTAATCACACCATGCTGGCTCCTATCCATATCCTGGCCCTGTTGCCTGGAGGGAAAGCCAGAATTTCACTGTCTGAAGCCAGCAAAATAAGACCCCTTTGCAATTTTTGGGGAGGCTAGTCCACAAGGCATGTACCATATCATAGCACACATCTGAGAGCCCATCAGGCAGAACTACTTCAGCAAGGAGACTAGGTGCTTAATCACCATGCCAAATTTAGTAGAATCAATAGAAACCAATAGGAAAAGATAATCTCATAAATAATCTGGATTTGTGACATGTAGGGCTTTAGAGATAATGACCAGCACCTTGAATTGTGCTCAGAACTCTATTGGGAGCCTGTGCAATTCACATATCAATAGTATTTCATGGGCATACCATTTTGTGCCCACTATTGCATATACCCCTGTATTCTGGACCAACTGAAGCTTCCAAATGCTCTTCTATAGCATTCCCATGTACAGCGTTTTGCAATAGACCAACAGGCAGGTGACTAAGGCTTGAATAACCATGATTAGTATCTCCCAATCTAGAAAAGGGTGCAGATGCTGCACAAGATGTATTTGTGCAAAGATTCTTCTAAGCATGGTTGTCACCTCCACTTTGAGAGCAGGAACTATGAGCCCAGAAGAAGCGCAAAGGTTTATTATGCCTATCAAACCACATCACAAACAGCAAGCAGGGACAGATTGTTCAACAATAATGGACTAATTATTAGACCATTATTGCTGAACAATCTCTCCCTGCTCGCTGTTTGGCCCACAAATTCTTCTCTGGCTTAGAAAGATTGCTTAGTAGAACTGAATAAATGATATTTCCAATCAAATATGGCATGCTTTGCTGTTCTGCCAGATGTCAGAAAAGTAAAAGGAGTTTTTTTCCATTCCTATCTGTTCCATTATTTATGGAATCAAGATAAATGTGCAGGATAGAGTTAATTTGAAAGTCATGAGATAGGACCAAAAACAGTAACATTTACTAGGATACCACTGGGAACTCTATAGGGTTAAATCTGTATTTGTAATAAATTAGTTATTTTTTCAGTTTTGGGAAGCAATTCATTTTTTTTTCTAAACTCAGTTTTTAACCTGAGCGGGATAATTTTACCACCTGCCTAGGCAAGTATCTACACGGTTTAGCAATCTGAACAAAATGCCATAATAAAATGCCAGAGTTTAGAATAAAAATACTCCAGACATTGAACCATACATAACAAGCACTCCCAGAGAATACTGCAATATCTATTTTACCAAGTAGGGGAAAGGATGATCATAAACAGCAATATTTCCTCACCATTGCAAGAGCAGATCTGTTCCAGACTGTGCCTAGGAGTGAGCACACTGAATCGGGCAGTGCTATAAGTGAACACTGTGCCTGAATCAAGTTGAAAGGTGTCTTTGCAAGCCCGTTGAATGATACAGTTGGCCTCATGGCATGGGACATAGGTCACTTTCTTTACCTGCAGCCCAACTCGCTGGTCCATTTCTTCAGTCGACTGAGAAATCTGGTTAGCAATGAAGCTGGGCTTATAGAGTGAATATTGGGGTTCTCCAACTGCCAACAGAAGATCCACCCCATCAGAAGCCTCTGAAGGTTGCAAGCTAGCCATGTGGACATTCTGTCGCTTTGTCTCTAAGATATTCCCCAGAAACCGCTGCAGGTTGCGCCAGTGGTCACTTATAAATTCTTCTGGGTTAAGATGGCGGAAATGCAGCATCACAGCTTTATCAAGGACATCCTGGCTGAAGGACCATACATGAATCTGGACTCTGGTTATGGTTGAAAAGGTCCCATCGCTCACGCTTACATTCAGAGAATAATGGCCATGTTGGAGACCATCGGTTGCAATTATTTTTCCATCTGAAAGTCCCACAGAGAACTGTTTCATTTCAGGGACTACTGACACAAAGTTATATAATAGAGTATCATGGGGGTCTCGATCAGTGGCATGGATTTTGCCAAGAACTCCACCTCGGAAGGTTCTTTCATTAGTTGTGATGAAGATCTCGAGAGGAAGTGCTGAAGGAGGATACTGGCTTTGTTGTATCACATAGATGCTTACAAATGCCGAAGAAGAAAGAGGAGGATGACCACTATCAACAACCTATTGGACATAATTACAAAAATCTTTATTACCACTAGAACTTACATACTTTCCTTGTATAGCTGATTTGCTTATTTAACTCACAAGGCAAGAAATCCTAACTTTTTGCTGTCAAAGGTCCATTTAGCCCAATAGTCATTTCTTCCATCAGCCAACAAAATATCTTTCTTGCTATTATTCTCAAGAAACATCTATTTCAATACAACAGTTACCCTTGCATTTTTAGCATACTGACAGTTCTTGCATATTTTCAGTACCAGCAGGAAAGAAGTCTAACTTAGGCAGTAAACTGTATATTTAAAATGCTGAAAAGATACTAGTTGCATTTTTGCATTACTACAGTGAAATACAGTGAAAATATCTTTGGAAATAAGGGACCCAATGCCATATCTGCAAAATATACTTATGAGCTTTCATATTCTGTTGCCTTCATTTTCAAATAATATTGGTAGCTATACATTTCAACAAAATTCCAGAGGGTCTGTAATGAAATCCAATTTTGATAGATTCTACTGGCATTTTAAGAGACTGGAGGTTTTTTTAGAAAATTAATGCCAAAACCATACTTGGATTCTACTATTTTATTTCTGAAAAGAGGCTAGGATTTTCTTTTGATACAGAGTTTCACTGTACAAGCCAGTGCTATTTGGTAAACAGTAGTCTAAAGGTGAGATGTTCCCTGGAAAAAGTTAAACAACTTAATGGCTTACTAATTTGGCACTTATCTATCTTTTCTTGGTCATTTCTTGTCAAAAAGGAAATGTTAGAAGATCCAATCAGATCTCTTCTATTAAGTTTCAACTTGATCCAGACATAAATCTACCTGGACTTGCAGAAGATATTGTTCCTTTGTTCTTCTATTCAAGATGGACGATGTCACTAACACTCCATCCTGGTTAATCTGGAATGCCCTTCCTTCATTTCCCTCAACAATTTGAAAATTGTATGGTGGTCCATTCGCTGGAGAATCTCTGTCACTCATGATTAACTCCAGAACACTGGTGCCAGCTGGAGAGTTCTCCTGAAACGTTAGTTGGAGAAAAGCAAATTAATTAGAAAAAAAGAAATTAGTCTCTCTTGTTTGAGAGGAAAAGAAAGAATGGTTAAAAAGATGCAAACAGAATAAAGGTCTGTAAATTAATCTAAAGATCATTATTATGTGCCTAATAAACACGTCCCAGACATTTCTTACTTATTTGAATGTTAAGGGACTATGGTAATTTGTTTACTTCTGCTATAAGATATCTGCAGATCATAAATGTACATTCCTGTCAGTAAATTAAATCTAACTCAATGGTTATATGTAGCAACCTTTAAAAGATTGCAACCTTAATGGGATTGCAACTCACTGATTTCTTACTGCTATTAAGTTTCTGTTATCTCTAGGTCTTTGGCAACCCTATGATTAACCTGGCAACTTTCAACATTATCTCTGTAAAAAACTAATTGGGTAAGGTTGGTCTCTGAATAACTTCCTTACCTGAACTGCAACACTGTAATTGAGCTGAAAAAACCTAGGTGGATTGTCATTAACATCAGACACATGAATGAGCACAATGGTGTCACTGGAAAGTGCAGTTTGTCCATTGTCCATGGCTTGGATTTTGAGAGAATAGCTGGATATCTAAAAAACATAAGACGTTTGGAAAATTTATAATGCCAATAACTATTAACCTAGTGTTTCTCAAACTTGTCAACTTTAAGATTTGTGAACTTCAAATCCCAGATTTCCCCAAGTTGCCAAAGTTTGAGAAACAACATATTAACCAAATAGGGATTATTAAATAAAGCATTCCAGTTCTTAATACAGGTAAGTTTCTTTCTGACTCCCCACAAATTCTACCAGACAAATAATGAGAATTTATTACATGACATGTTTCCTATCCACAACTTATAGATCAACCCCAATAACTGATTCTAAATAAAGAAAACAGTTGTACTTCTGTTTTCTAAGCAAGGTACTTCTCAAATGGAGACGTAATGCACCAAATCAATGAACTCATGACTGAGTCCATCAACTAACAAATGTCACTCCTTGCCACGTATTATGCCTGTGCAAAGCAATTAAAAGGCTTCTTTGCAATGTGCAAAAATTGCTGACGTGGCTGTGCACACACTCACATGTAGAGGCAGCTGTGAGCAGTTTTGGAATCAACTGTATGAGACCACTATAAAGATTCTTTGGATCTTTCTCAAATGTTTGCACAGCCCCACTGAACAGCATTTCCTATCATTTTGGAGCAGCATCTGGAATCTTTCTAAGGTCAAAAAATGGCAAGTATGGTAGATTGTTTTTGGTTCTTATGTGAGAAGAGAGGCATTATGAAATACTCTTGCAACATATCTTGTGAAGCTGTAGCTCAGAGATTTTATTTTCAGTATCAAAGTGAACCATGCTACTCACTTCTTCTCTGTCCAAGTGTTTGGCAGTATAGATGTCTCCAGATTTGGGATCAATCATGAAATGACCTAATGGATTTCCTTCCACAATAGAATATGTGATGTGATTGTTCATCAAGCCATCCTTATCATTGGCTAAAACCTGTCAAAAGGATTTTAAAAAAATGCAGTAATAACAACAAACAAAAGCAGTCCTCTTTGTGGGCACAATACCATTGACCCTCCCCGTTCCAACTTAGAGGATATTAATTTTGGGATTGATTATTAATATAAATCCCATCAATCTTTGGCTTTTTAATACTGATGTGATTCCTTCCTTCCTTCTTTCCTTCTCCCTCCCTCCCTCCCTCCCTTTAACGTCAAAGTGGTTTCTAGTTTCTAGTGTTAAAAACTCATCTTTTCCAGCTAGCTGGCCTGGCCTGACACCTCCGGAGTATTTTAATTTTGGGTTTTAAAGTTCTATAATTAATTTTAAATGGGATTTTAAATTGTAAATTTTTAGACTTTCAGCTTATTTAATGGTTTTATATTGGATTTTAAATTTATTCTTTTGTATCTTGTATTTTGTATTTTTATCTGCTGTAAACCGCCCCGAGTCCCCAGGGAGAGGGGGCGGTATATAAATTTAATAAATAGTAAATTTAATAAATAGTAAATAGTAGCCTGGTCTGACTATAAAGAAGGCTGGATACAGCCAATTTGACTTCAACAATGACATTTTGTTTATGTCTTTCCCATGTCTCTGTTTTCAGGAGTCTATGCATCCTACAATTCATAATTCTTCCAAGATAGCAAAACACAAAATAAGAGCAGGAGAAATGACGTTGCAGCACAGGCCTGGTTTGGACAACCTATAATCCTAGAGTCATATGCAGCAGGCATAGGAACTACAGAGTAAGGGGAGTCGGAATACCAGTAACAAAATGTATATAATTATTTATTAAATTATTATTATTTATTAAATTTATATACCGCCCTCTCTCCCTCATATCATTCATAATGATGATATGAAGCAAGCTCTGCCTCTTAGGCCCTTGCCTACAGTATTGCAATACAAGTAACTACGAAAACTTGGAAGTTGCATCATAATGATATGGTGTATGTTTCATCATTTTGGCATGGCTTTAGTCAGGAACAGATTGTCTTGGGCAAGCAGACCCTGAAGCTTTATTTTTCAGGTTTCCTGTGTTACTCCACTGTTATCAATGGTGCAACTATTAGTAGTGTAGATCACTGTCATTCTGAGAAAAATAATATAAACTACACTGCAAGCTATGAAGTAGGAATAATTGTAACTTTTAATAGCAGTAGGTCTTCCTGAACATCCCTCAAAAATCCAGATAGAAAAACATAAAAAGGTTTTTTGCAACGTTGTTAAATATGGCTTTTATCCTACAGAATGTTGCCCAGCCTAATTGTGATTATGTCTCACCGTGATCACTGTTTTACCAATGGCTGCATCCTCACTGATGTCGGCAATATAGACATCTTGGCCAAATTCTGGCATGTGATCATTTATGTCTGTGATGTTGATCACAACCATTGTGACGTCACTGAAAGATGTAGAAGTTTTTCTTATACCCTCGATAGTTAAATAATGTTCATGGGCAACTTCAAAATCCAGAGTTCCATTAACATACAGGATGCCTATGAATACAGACAGAATTAAGATTTAAAAAAAAAAACATACACACGAACTCTTAATGAAAACTGGCTACTTTGAAATTTTTTAACCATTCAAAACAAATAAGCAACCAAAACGTGATGGTCATTAGGTGCCATCTAGTGGTAATAGGATCACCATGCGGACTGCTTTGTAGGCACATCAAATGGTCTCATAAATCAATATGTTTTTAATTTAGAAATGTCAACATTTATTGAGTTTTGAGTAGGAACATTAAAAAGCGAATGCAAGGAATGAACAATATGTTTGACATTTCTCTAAATTCTTTCTCTGTCTGAAATCTTGATATGTTCATGATTATAAATGAGTAAAGAGATAGATCAGAGATAAAATAAATCTTGTCATAAGAAAACGATCGGTATACTGGATTATTTGCTGAACAAAGAACTCACCAGTGCTTGAATGGAGCCTGAACTTCCCGAGATCATTTCCGCTTGTGATTTCGTATCTAATCTCTGTGTTTGCAACAGTACTTCTTGTCAAGGTAGATAGATTCAAAATCTCTGTCCCAACAGCCACATCCTCCTTTACCTCAGCTAGGTATTCTGTGCTGAGAAATACTGGCAGATATTCTTTCAGATCCACGACTGAGACAGTCACAGTTGTAAAAGAAGAGAGGGACTGTGGTACCCCCCTGTCCTTGGCCAACACGGTCAATTCAAGAACAGAAGGGGATTCCTTCAGAGGCTTCTCTAGAAGGATTACACCAGTTACCTCATCGACTGAGAAATGGTTATTAGCTGACTCAGCAAGGTGATATCTCACCTCACCATTGAGACCTGGAAAATATTAAACAAGAAATGTCATGCAAGAATTCACATGATTCGGGAATTATTCTTTTAGAAATGGGGTGAACTGAAGGGAAACTAGCATCTGCCATAATTTATTTTTTTAATTTTTTTTAAATTTATCCCCAAAGTTAAAATACAAAAGAAAAAGAAAAAAAGAAGGCATAAACTACAAACAAGAAACAAACCAAGAGAACAACCGAACAAAGAACAACAATAAAAAGAGTGTGGAACAAATATACCATTAACATTCAACATAAAATGTCCACCCTGATTGAATGCTGAAAAACATATCTCAAATACCTGATACATTCACCCTCCCTTCATAACAGGTCTACAACTTGTTATATTTTCCCATCTTTATTTATTAAAAAACACTATATTACATATAAAGATGTCATCAATGTGGAAATCTGTTGTGCATCTATCAAGTTGATAAATAAAATTTGAATTTTGAATTTGAAAGTTGACCCACCATCTATTCATTTTAGAAAAAAAGTTAATAAGTAAACTCAAAACAAGAACATGCCATCTCCTTTAAGCATTGAAATCAACCGCACACAATTTAGGATTTGGAAATGACTTACTTTCATCAGGATCCTTTGCAAAGACAACTGCAATTGGCGTTTTTATTGATGTATTATCATATATGGCTACAGCACAATGACTGGGATAAAACCTGGGAGCATTGTCATTTGTATCTTCTATGTACACAGTAATTTCCATCTGGCAAAAACGCCCTCCTCCATCTGTTGCCTTGGCAACAAGGTGATACTTCGATTTCAGTTCCCGGTCCAATAATGTAGAAGTAGTTAGTTCTCCTAGTAAGAATAGTTGAAAGATTTGGTGCAGGGCTTTTAGTACCATTATGGGCAAAATTCCTTCTATGCATCTGTACAATTTTCAATATTTTAAGAAACAGAACCCGGCAAATAGAAAAAAGGACACAAATATAAATGCTTACCAAAGGTTAAAAATATATCTTTAACTCCCCTATTCATGGACACCACAGAACTCGCTAGAATTATATTATCTAAAAACTACAATATTCTATGGAATAATATCTAAACAATTTTCATCTTTCCACTAGAATTGGGTAGCCAATAAATACATTATAATAACTTTTCAGATTTGGGATATGTAGTCTTTTATAAGACAATTTTGCAAAAATATACCCATGCATACTTATTCAGATAAAGAATGAATCTATTTTAAATGTTATAGGAGCCCTACAAGCAGTGGTGAAATTCTATTTTTTTTTACTACCGGTTCTGTAGGCATGGCCACAGAATTAAACATCACCAAGCACAGAATTATACTTCACCAAAGTTACAATGTAATAAGGGGAGAGGCAGTTTCTGTGAGCAAGGCAATAAAGATTAGGTGAGAAAAAACTGACTTATTTACAGGATTAACCCTGCAAAGTGGGGGAAAAAAAAAACAAAAGGAGATTTCTTCTAATAACCGGTTCTACAGAACCAGTGCGAATTGACTGAATTTCACCTCTGCCTACAAGGTAGTACCCAAGGAAACCTGGTTTCTTAATGCAAAGTTTTCTTGCATCGTAAGAATAAGGAAAACACCAGGCAAGACTATTACAGTGAGTTTTGAATGGGAAGTGAACGATATTTTGCACTAAATTAAATACTTTTCTAGGGAAAATCCTACCAACGTTTTACAATATGAGGACATATTTATGCCAATCAAGAGAGAAATATCAGTCTTAATATTTCAATTGAGGAAGTCTTCAAGATACATTGAAAAGTCTGCCCGTCTCTGCTTTATAGCAAACAGGAACAAACTATATTATTAATTCTAATATGTGGTGAAGGAATGAGTACGAACAGCAAAACTGTTCCTTTAAAAGGATGTAATAATTTTACCTGTATAAGAGTCCAGTTTAAAATCCTCAGCACCAACTCCATGAAGACTGTAAGTGATCTGACCATTGCTACCAGCATCAACATCTGTAGCCAATACTTTAACAACAGAAAATCCTTGGGAGGCATCCTCTGAAACTTTCCCTTCGTACAGTGTCTGGAAAGGAAGAAAATTATTTTACCAAGTTAAATGGTTAACATTAATCCATGTGCACAATGACACAAGTTAAAAAGTTAACATTAACCGTCCGGCCTTCTCCTGCGGCCTTCTTCTGCGGCTGGTCTCCTTCAGCCCCGCCCGGACTGAAGTTTCCTGGGCGG
>JAEANM010029445.1:0-10179 GCA_017656035.1 Myanophis thanlyinensis | reverse complement strand
CGTCTGTGGCAAGACGGGCCTGGAGCTGACGGAGCCAGAGTAATGTGGCACGATTGAAGAAGGAAGCTGATGACGCCACTTTTAAGGCCCAGGCTGCTGATTGGTGGCCCCGTCGAAGCACCTGTTCCGAGCGCTTCTCCTCCGGTCGCAGGGCATCTACCGGATCGGACACTATGGCGCTGTTGGTTGTCAATGCGACCACTGGTTCATCCACTGCGGGTGGATCCAGAGTTGCGGCAAAGGCAGCTGGTGGATTATAGAATCTCTTCTCCGAGTTTAAAGGAGGCTTGCCTGCTGCTGGGACTTCCCACTGCTTGCTCACGAGGTCCGTAATCAGCAGGGGAGCTGGCACTTCCTCAGGTGTTGTAGTTTGTGGTGCCAGGAGGAGTTGCGCTGTCTCCTTGAGAGATGGCTGCTCCTGAGTGGTGGACGGATCGGCCTTATCAGACAGAAAGGTAATGGCCTTGGCTTTGCTCAAGAGAGTCTTGAACAAGGATGGGCGAAAGAGACCAGAAGAAGTTTGAGGCTCTGAGTAGTCTTCGCCATCATCAGAGAAAAGGCGATCCTCTTCCCCCGAGTGAATTGATTCGTTGTCTGACTCAGAGGGAGATTGGTCCTCATTTCTGGCCCGCTCCGCTGTAGGTGCCAGCCGCTGTTGGCGTGAGGATGTTCCGCTAGTAGCCGCTCCACTTGGAATAGCCGCCTGCTGCTGCGTGAGCGCTGCGGAAATGAGGTCCTTCATCTGAATCATCAGTGAAGCCTGCATCGCTGCCAGCGAAGAAGAAAGCTCCATCGAAGTGGTTGTCGGTGTATGAATTATGGTGGGAGGAGGAACCTGCGCCTCGGTAAGATGTGGTTCTGGTGATTCCTGAGGTGCAGCGTGTTCTGTTGCCATCTGAGGTTCTGGAGACGGAGAGGGAGACAGAGCGGACAGAGAGCGTCCTCCTGCCGGAGGAGATATTGACCTGGGCATAGGCTCAGGCAGAGCAGAGGATGTAAGGTTGATCTTTGAGCCTGCCCATTGAGTGTCTAGAGCCTTTTGATGCCGAAGAGCCTCCTTGTCCCCGGAGGACGGATTCCTTGGCACTTGCTCTTGACTCAAGTGGAGCATTATGCTTTCTCTTCCTGGTGCACTTGCGACCAGGCTGTGGGGATAAGGCCCTTGAAGGAGTCTGTCCACTTGCGCTTATAGTGCCTGGGTGACAAATTAGAGAAGGTAGAATGAAATTATGGCCCCTTGCTGTCTGTGAAGACTTGATTTCCAGACCCTGCCCCCTGTGCCTGCTCTGGGAAGGGCCCGACCAGGCCTTAGAGCCCCAGCCCCCCTGGAAACCAGGTGAATGTTGCAAGCCAAAATGGCGCTTTTCCTGCTTCCCCTGGAGCGCGCGTTCAAAATGGCGGCCGTTACTGGTCGTTTCCCGGCCTACAAGCGCTTCTTGGAAATATACCCTCTTTTTTCATTATTATTATTATTATTATTGTTATTATTATTGTTGCCTGTGTAGCCCTCAGCCTCAGTCAGGCTTTGGGGCTCGCCGTGGGAGTTGCAGCTCGGAAGGGCTGCGGTCCCAGTCCCGTTCCCTGGCCGCAACTCGCAGTCAAAACTTAGAGGCCTATGATTGCCTCAGCGCAGCTGCAAAATGGCGGGCGGGACAGCCTCTGCTGCTGAGGCCCGGCTGCGTTGCAATCGCTTGGATTGTTAAGCTATCGATTGCTGCCCTGAGGAAGGGCTCGTTCCTGAAAAGCCCGAGTCAGCGTGACAGCAAGGTAATTGTTCTCGCCGCAGCGAGACCGAAGGCAGCATAATCGGAGGGGGGGGGCGGCAGCCTGATTCATCGATCGATCTCCATTTGAGATCAGCGGCAAAGGTCAGTCATATCGGAAGCCTCACTGCCATTACGTGCGGCCCTTATTGAAGGGCCTCATCATTTCTCCGTTTGTTGTTGTTGGGAGGCTGGGCCTAGAAACTTTCAATGGCAATTTGTCAGGTAGAGCAGCCTGAACTCACCAGGCCCGTGCAGGCTGAGTGGGCAGAAAGAGCTGTTCCTTTAGGATTATCAGCTCGGCTTGACGCCCGGACTGCCTGCCCCCGTTGTGGCAATTACAATTCTGATCCCAATTATGTGTCCCAAGGGAATGTTGAAATTGTAGACTTACAGTGTATGAGAAAATTGTGGAGAGACAATTTGTCCTTCTCAGATCTGCGATGACTGAGTAGTAAACTGGGTCAGGAGGGCGGGCCTGGCCTCTTTTGTCTTTTAACTCAGTCACGTGGATCTGTGAATGACAGGTGATTTCCCAATCGTTGGATTGTCTCTTCACAATCAACGGAGAATCAGCAGGTTCTAGCCTATTCACTAGAACCTGTAGTAAAATTTCTAAGTAGTTCGGAGAACTGGTTGTTAGAAGAAATCTCCTTTTGTTTTGGTTTTTCCACTTTACAGGGTTAATCCTGTAAGGAAGGCAGGAAAAAACATTCTGGTGCTGTTTCTAGCCTGATATTTATTGTCCTGCTTGCAGAAAGTGCCCACCCAGTCACATGACCCCCCCCAACCACCTGACCAAGCCACGCCAAAGAACTGGTAGTAAAAGAAATTTGAATTCCACCACTGATCTACATCCACCTCTTGACTGTTCATTTTAAGCATTTCTCCCTTCCTTCTCTACTGTTTTCCATTGTCTAATTTCCAAAATATCTTTCTTCCAAACAGAACTTCTTGGTTCTTCATTCCTCTTTTAATTCCTTTAAGATACTCTCTCCTTGGCTTGTTTTATCAATCATTATTTTTGGTATCTCTTTTTTGTTATTTTGTTCTATTTGTTGGTTTAATTGAGTTGGCTCATCCTCTTCCTGGATGTCTTGATCGCTCATTGTTTTTTGCATTATATTTCCCATCTTTTCATCTATGCAGTCCACTTGATTCATTATATCCTTATGCTTTATTGCCAACATCTCCCTTATACTTTGAATTATTGATGTGATCTCGTCCCAAATGCTCATTTCTTCTTGGTGGAGCATTTTGTTGAATTTTATTGTCTTCCTTTTTTTGTCCAATAATCCAGCAACCTTATATTCAAATACAAACTCACTTTTCAAGCAGTTCAATATTCTCAGGTCTTTATGTCCCAAAAGTTAATCAAGCTGTTTCTCTGGATAGTCCCAAAATGTTTTTCTGAGCTCTTTAAATCACTTTAGTAGTTCAATCTTGTATTGTAATCTTCTGGGGTCATTTAATAATAATGTCCCTCTTGTTTTCACTTTTAAATCTCTAGCACTCAAGCATTTCCAAATTTGGGAATGTGTTGTACTTCCTTTCATCAGCAAGTGGCATTGTTGAGTTAGGTTACAATGTTAAACAATTCTTCCATAATCCACCATATAAAGATAGTGTTGATTTTTTAAGTAAATAATTCCAGCATTTCAAAATGTCTATTCCAAACAATGCCTGCCCAATTTAAAAGTCCAATTTTCTGTATTTTTAACATTTTTTTGCCTTTTTTCTTTTGTTCTTTTTCCTTTCAGTTTAAGCTTTTTCTTTTTCTCCAAATATCAAGTTGCTGGCACTTTAAAAATAGTTGTGAGTCTCTTTCATCTTGGATAGTTTTTGAGGTTCAAAATTTAAGTAGGAAAAAAAAATATTCTCACCCAGTTCCAGACACTGTTTACCAGCTACACTCCTGCACAATGCTTAGTTGTTCCTTGGCTGTCCCAGCTTCTTCTCCTCACCATGGCATAGATGGAAAAAGGACTGGGGTTGAGCTGGAGAGTTGTGGTTTCCCCGTTACCCCATTGGGTGCCCTTCCTTAGCTTTGCCATCCCTACAAGGCAGCTTTCAGCTCCTTTTGGAGCCCACAAGTGGGCAGAAGCCAGCACAGAGATGGAGTGTTCCCTTTCTGTGGTCTGGTAGCACCGCGACATCAGACGGAAATCAGGAGGGCTTCTCTTCTTTGTTTTGCTATCTCACTCACAATTAATTCATTATGAGGCTAGATTTATTGCAGGCAATAAATCTCGTCTTTAGATTTAGTCTTTAAAGGCATAAACCTGAATGATCTGACAGGATTACTTACACTAACTGGAGAAATGCTTTGAATCCGTAGCTCCTTGAGATTGCTTAAAAACTGGATCGGCTGATTTCTTTGTAACATCTCAGAAATAGAAGATCTAAATGCTACTCCTTTGGGTTCTGTGTAAGACATTCTGTTAGGCATTGTCACAAGCAATCAATCACAGGATTTTTCCTTTCTTGCATTCTGTACTAACATAGCTCCAATATGGTCAAAATGTATTATCCAGTGAGAATACTTAGATCTGCCCTCTGTTGTATACATAAACAGTGATTGTGCTTGCATAATAAAGTTTTTTTTTTCAGAGCATGGTGTACAAGCACCAACCACATTGCTAAGTACTTATGATATTCCCTGGAGACTTTTCTCACTCAATTTGGTTCATGCTGTGCATTTATTTTGACTGCTTGTGACACATCCCTTGTCCTCTTCTACTCTTTTTTCCTCCTCTATATATCATCTATACATCATTTGAGAGAAGGGGAAAAAATCAACCTGTCATTCAAAGCACTGGTGTTGCTTTTCTTTCTTTTCCACTTTTTGGGGCACTACTATTCAGTTCTTTGACTATTCAAAGCAACAGTAAAAGTGACTGGGATCTCAGTGACATTGTATTATAACAATAAACAATATGCTTAGAAGTAAGCTGACCAAAGTTATGCATATTTATATAATAAAGATACCGAGTCTTTTCAAATTCTATGTGCTTTTTCTTATTGTGTAGAATAACTGAAAAGCTTCTGAAGGACTTATCCAATCTTGCCCTACTTTATCTTGACACCAAATTCAGAACATCTAAAAGGGTGGGAAGCATTTTATGGACATTCATGAAGAAATACTATATTGCTGGTGAAAACTGGAAATGAGGTCTTGATGGGACAGATTTAAACCAGGTTTTGATGCTTTGGTATATTCTATCCTGTGCCCCAAACCTGAGTTATGTCCAATTTTTTATTCCACGTGGCACAAAGTAGTAAGTTAGAACTGTGGCTTTACGGCAAAGAACACCATGTGCTTTTATACTAAATACCCCAAATGTAAGGTAAGTACTGTATTAAGTAGGCTCTCATGAAACAAAACTTGAAGAGAGTAATGGATGGATTTGATGTTAACCTGGGTCGTATTACATGCATATGTGATGCCATAACATGGTTTCTTTGGATATGAAGTAGCATGTTTTATAAATTTAATCATTAGGTGTGCAAACCTAATACTTACGTGACCACCTGTTGCCACCGTCAGCCTCCAGCCAACCGGTGCGTTCCCACAGGGCAGGCCTCCTTGGGGTTCCATTGTTGGGACGGTGCCGTCTGACAACCCCAAGGGTACGAGCCTTCTCTATGGCTGCACCCTCCCTGTGAAACGAATTGCCCCCGGAGATTCGGACCATTGCGGACGTGCGAACTTTCCGGCGCGCATTAAAAACCCACCTATTTCAGCAAGCCGGTCTGGCCTAACACTTAACAGGGTTTTAAATTTGTTTGATTTTTAATTAGTTAAAATGTTTTAAATTTTTAACCTTTTTAATTTGGTTTGGCCACTGATTTAATCCATTTTAACTGTATTTTTAATTTTTATGTGTCTCTTTTTAGATGGCTTGCACCGCCCCGAGTCCTTCGGGAGAGGGGTGGTATAGAAATTTTGTAAAATAAAATAAATAAATAAATAAAATAAACCGTGGTTTGTAACAAATGCTTTGTTTTGGGTTCAAGACCCAAGCTCAGCACGATGGGGCAAGCTCTCGTTCTTGTCCCAGCTCCTGCCCATCTAGCAGTTTGAAAACTACTTATCCTGCAATCATTTTTTTTTCTCTACAGGGGTGACAGATCACTGTTCTACCAAGCCTTTCATTGGTGTGATCTTTCAGATCACTGGGAGCCTGTAGAAAGTGTTTTCCTTGCAGCACGGGCTAGACAGTGACAGCACTAAAGCAAATTGCAAGGCTTTGGTGAAGTTGGGTCATTGTTTGTGACCTTTTCCTGCTGTCTCTGCGACATGCCTGGCAGCATAATGAAATGATGCATACACTGCCATAAAGACAGGATGAAATTTCTTCTGGGTTATGTTGATGGCCTAATCACATCATCTGCTCTTCTGCTCTGCCATATAGCCCTGTGAATTTCTGTGGGGATTTGTGGCATGTGGACAACACTTGACTCTCTGCAGCCAACACACTAAATTTTTAAATGCTGCTTAGACCATGCATCACATTCCTTCATTAGCAGTAAATGTGCCCTGCCAAAGGACCTCTTCCTGGAGCTGAACATAATGGTTTTTATTTTCAGTGCTGAGTCTCAGAATTAACAAGCACATAAACAATTCAAATCTTCCAGTGCCTGGTTGCAAATTAACGTTTGGATACAAAGTTCAGTGCTGGGATTTATCCTTCCCACCTCCTTCTTTCTTCACTTTACCTGATTGTGCAAGCACACACCCACACATCTTATTGTCTGATTCATTTTCCTGCAGCAAAATCTCTGGATGGCTTTTCCTGTCCCATTTGGCTGTTCTTTTTTTTTTTTTTTTGAAGAAAATACAGGAGAATGAAAGTTTATTAGTGACTGACAGCCTCTCATGGGACCAGGTTTCTCTTTGTCGCTACATCCATTTAAATCGTATGGTTACATCTTGGGGTTTTGACTTTTAAAGCCCATAAGTGAAATAAGTGCTATGGTTGTAAAATTACAGGTTGAATACATCTGGAGATGGGATGCTCTCGTCTTGGTAATCAGTATCATTTTATAGGGGTGTTGAACTGACTCACCAAATTGAAGCAGAAGTTCAAAAAAAGAACGAAAGAAAGAAAGAAACGCGTGTGGAAAGCTCAGAGGAGCTGTGCTACTTCATTTTGCTTGTTTCTTTGCCCTTTCAGCAACCTATTGCTCATCAGTAGATGTCCCTGGCCTCAAAGCAAAGCAGCTGGGAAACAGACCAGCCCTCTTGACATTTTGCAGAGGCCTATTACTTTACTTGCTCATTATTCAAAATGTAACCAGCTCCTACCTTTCCAGCCCACTTCTTCTTAAGTAGTTCTGGAGGAAGAGCTGGTTGACACCGCCCATGTCTTGGCTTCTCCATATATATAAACCTCACCTTAGCTATACATTCGCTCAGTGTGAAATCTATTATTTCTATGACTGTTCATTCAGAGAATGGGAATAAAAATATTGAGTTTACCTAACTTGGAATGGTATTCTTATGTCTGCTCATTATGCTGCCTAGCTCCTACCTTATTAACCCATTGCTTTGTGATATATCCTAATTGCTTGTTTGTTGAACTTCATTTCACCTTTCCTCCAAGAGTTTAAGGATATGTGCATAGCTCTTCCCTTTTAATTGTTCTATTATAAAACTGGAATAAATGCAACAGATAATGATTCCTCCCTCCTTCCCTCCCTTTAAGGCTGCATATTTCAACCTATTGACTTTAGGTGGATAACAATACATTGACATACAAAGCAGACTATATAAAAACAAATTAAATCAAAACTCTCCCATAGAATATTGTAATGCACAATATGTACATACCTGGCTTATCTAATGCTGTGAACTCAGTGCCTTGGGGAATACATATATACATGCATATATACATTACATACATACATACATACATACATACATTTTCACGGGTGCAGGTATGCAGGTCTAGGTCTGTTCGGGTCTTTTCCCATGTAAGTTTGAGAATATCTTCGCAACGTTTCAGCAAGATCACACTCGCCATCTTCAGGCTGGTGCCTTCTGCTTCAAGCCAGGGCAAGAAGTGTGTGACCGGAGCTGCTGTCTCTCTATAAATACTGGTGGGAGGGCCTGGTGTACTGGGCTGGTTGGCTGCGCTGCTGCCTCTTGATTGGTTGATGGAGTTAATGTTGGTATAATTGGCTGTGTGATAGCCTTGTGAGTTTTGTTGTGGAGATATCCTGGGTCATTTGTTTTGTGATCTTTTTTTCCATGTTTTAATGGCTTGGGTAATGGGTTGTGTGATGGCCTTGCAAATTCTTTTGTTGTGGTGTCCTTGGTCTTGTGCTGTGATTTCCTGAGGGTTTTTTTAATTTCTTTTAGGTTTTTTGTTAAAAAGGGGGGTGTCCAAGTCAAAATAAATTTAAAGTCTTTCCTTTAATCAAAGCTGTCAGTTTACCATCTGCAACTATTCTGTCAGCTTCACAATCCATAGATATTTGTAAGTCCTTCCACCTTTATTCATATACTCTACAAGTCTCACACCAGTCATCAAATATAAAAGCAATTTCCATAAGATGGTTCTATATTTTTGTCCATTAACACCCCCCCTTTTTTTTTTTACTCATGCACACTCTTCTGTAGGCACACACCTGCCCAAAATAACTTTATATTGCAATAGGTACAAAGGAAGTGAGAAAAAACAATCTTAACAATGATTTTGGAAACTTCCCCCAGATTTTTCACAGCTGCATGCATAGAATTCTATGCCCCCCCATTCTTTTGTGAGCAGTTTATTATATTACCCAAAGCTCTAGTTGTTCTGAATCTGTTTGTACAAATAAAATGACACTCCTAAACTCTGCACTAAAGCAAATTAGATTTATTTTGAAGAGTTCAATAAACAGCCTTTTGAATGGGTTCCATAATGGGTTTTTTAATTAAATGAATATAGTCATTTCATAGAGGCAGTTCTCATTAGTGCAGCAATATTGAGATGACCATTTCCTTCTAATTGCATTGTATATTCATGTAAGTGGCGCAATTTTAGGGTTGGTTTGAACAGATTTATATCTAATCAATCCTTGACACCTCAACTTGCACTGAAAGACAAGATTCATCTTGGTTTTCTAAGGAAGATGTCATAATAAAGAATTGGGTTAGACCTTTGATTTCTGAACCATCCTTCTGATAGGATGGAATGTTGGTTGAACTTGGTCAGAATTGTCTACTGATGATTCTTATAAAATCTCCATTGTAAAGGTCTTCTTTCCTCCTTTCATTGAGTTCCTTATACTTAGAAGATTCCAGAGTTTTTTTATACTGGTCATGCCTATTTTGGTGACTTGCCAACCAAAATTATTCAGAACACACATCCAGTACATCCAGTGAGGGGCTGCTGCCTGGATGGACTGGTTCTATTGAACCAGTAGTTCCGACAATCAGCTGGCCCCGCCCACCTGGCCCTGCCCTATCCTGTCCTATATCTCCTTTCTTATTCAGCTGAATTGCGTGGCACAGCTGTTTTCTATGCCTCTGCAATTCCTACTCACCAGGGCTGCCTTAGAAGGTAAGCTGATTTGTATGAAAGTGCTGTAGTTTGGAAGCTGTGCGTCAGCACAAAAGACGCATGCTCACAGAACCGGTTGTTAAAGTATGTGCAGTTTACCATTGAGTACATCCTATTTTCTGGGTCTCTACTATTTCATTATGATAACTGTGGCTTTTTCCATGAGGATTCACAAAATAAGTTTTAATATAGGACCAATGTTTTGTAGTTGATTGGTGCTATGTCATTGCACTAGAAGAAACCTGTCAGGCTCCCCTCAGAAACAAATGTAAAACACATAATGGATAAGGGAGCTTCTGATAAGCAGATTAATTGTAGAAAAGCTGGTGTAGCTATTGTGAAGGAATCCCACTGATGATTGTATCTCAAATGCAAATCAAATTTAGAATTAAATCAAGGTTTACATTGCACACAGTATAGCTGGCTTCAAGCTACTTACTCCCTTTCATGCAAGATTGACACTTTTCACTTAACTCTTATTCTGTTAGTGATGGCATGATGACTCAGTAGCTAAGATGCTGGGCTTGTTGGATAGAAAGCCAGCAGCCCAGGTTCAAAACCTGAGCACCATGGGATGGGGTAAGCTCCTGTTCTTGGTCTAGCTCCTGCCAACCTAGCAGTTTGAAAACAAGCAAATGTGATTAGATAAATAGGTACCATTTCAGCAGGAAGGTAACAGTGCTCCATGATTTCATGCTGGTGACCTAATCATGGAAACTTTTTCAGCCAGCACTAGCTCAATTGCCTTGAAATAGAGATGAGCATTTTCCCCCTATAGTTGGCAACAACTATTTTATTTATTATTTATTAATTATATTTATATACCGCCCCATCTCCGCGAGGACTCGGGGCGGTTTACAGCCGAT
>JAEANM010029444.1:0-10180 GCA_017656035.1 Myanophis thanlyinensis | reverse complement strand
TTCAACTCCCAGAATTCCTCAACCAGCATGCTGGCTGAGGAATTCTGGGAGTTGAAGTCCACAAGTCTTAAAGCGGCCAAGGTTGGAGACCTCCTGCCCTAGACGCTCGCTTTTATTTTGGTCTTGTTTAACTTAAATGCCAGGACGTGTCTTTCTTGTAGGAAAATTTTTCGATTTCTCAGTCTATTGCCCTCTACAGGTAATCCTCGACTTACGAACACAGTTGAGCCCAACATTTCTGTTGCTAAGTGAGATGGTTGTTAAGTGAATCACTGGTTGTTAAGTTAGTGACTCAGTTGTTAAGTCAATCTGGCTCCTCCATTGGTAGTCAGAAGATTTCAAAACGTGATGCCACATGACCTTGGGACACTGCAGCCAAGTCATAAATGTGAATCAGTAGCCAAGCATCTCAATTTCCATCACGTAACTAACTACAAGAATGCTGCAAGGGTCATAAATGTGAAAAATTGTTGTTCCTTTTTTCAATGCTGTTGTAGCTTCGAGTGGTCAATAAATGAACTGTTGTAAATTGAGGACTACCTGTATTTCCCGGGTGACCTCCCATCCAAGTAATGCAGGCCAAATAGCCTTTGAAAGACATCCCTGCAAGATGCTTCCATCTGCTGAGAACAGTGATGCTCAATTTCTGGTGTATAAAAAAGCTTGCAATTTAACAGTGTGACAATAGTGGGCTAAAGAGAACTGTGGGGCAGTTTACTTAAGACCGCCTCCCTTTGTAGGAATCGAAAATGCAAGCCAAATCTTCTGATTTGGTTTATTGCAGAACTGATACATACTGTAATAGTTCTGCTTTTTAGAAATTTGCTTTAAGAAGCTTGCGTGAACAGTGCTTACTCTGGTTCCACCATGCCCAATTGAATCTATTCATCCTAACTTTCCAAAAATAAAATTATATTGCTAGTGATTTCTGATTTGATAGTTACATTCTGTAGGAATATGTAATAAAAGATACTAGGAGTTGATAGTATATCTTTGATTTTTATTCTTTTTAAAACATGATAATCCCCATATATTGCTTTCCAGTGCAATTGTTTCACATCTTGCTAGCAATAACAGTTCAGTTAAATTCTTTTGCTGTAAAATTGCATTGGTTTGAGAAAAATGTAAAAATAGCATTCTACTCACATATATGAACTGTCCTATAGAATTCATATTTACTTCTGTCTCCCATAGAATAGTATGCATTGTTTAATTATTCAAGAAGGAGAGACTTAATTTTTACTGGAATTACTTTACTTGAGAAAAAGCAGGTGACTAAGGAGTATCTATCTTTGTGTTGTATTTTTAAAACACATCCATGATTTTTTTAAATGAAAACATATCCCTGAGATGATAAGTTTAGCAAGTTGCATTTTGCTAAATTAGTGAGATTTGGTGCAGTGCAATTTGCTAAAAAGCCTGGAGAAACAGCTTAAACTTGCTTTTGGTTTATCGTTTCAATTTTCATCAGTTTTTGTCAGTGCAAAAGGGAATGAACTATTATATTGAACCAGAATTAAATAACTAATAAGAAAAGGATGTGTGAGAGAAGTTACAGTGAGGAAACTATTATTTTGTTTTGAAGGGTTTTTTGGAAATGTTTCTGAGGTATAGAAACTGTTTTATATTCTGAACTATGAACTAATTTTTCCAAGGATCCTACAAACATTTTAAGAGCCTGTTCAAATCCTGTTGACTTCTGCAAGAGGCTTAGTTGTATATAAAATGGTTACTTTGGACATACTGGCGCTCATTCAGAATGCAAAATACCAAGAATTTGGAGCTGTTTACTTCATATCACACTTATATGCAAGTTCTCTTTTAAACAGTTCTGAAATATAAAAAGTGAGGCATTGGTAGCAAGAATCAGAGGAGGTGTCCACTGATACTTTAGCACCTGTGCATTCAGCATTTCATAGGACTAGGAGTGGTATAATAGTCACCTCCTGAAGAGATAGCTGGCATACAAATCAAATAAATAATATCAGGATATTTGCTTGTTTATGCTTTATTTATATGCTTTCCCTCTATATTTAGAAGAATGTTCTTCAAGTGAAGCCAGAAACAGAGCGTCCAGCAAAAAAATTATTGGCAAAATGCAAATACAGACAGGTAATCTTGGATTTTCTTTATGATAATGAACATTTTGTTAATGATATCTCAACGAATGTCTCACTTAGCAACAGAAATGTTGGGCTCAGTTGTGTTGTAGCTTGAAAATTATCTGTACAAAGATTCCATTTCCAGTTTCCATTTCATTTTCTAATATTGAACATACTGAGTTGTGAAGACAAAGATGGATTGTGAGTAAAATCTTGAAAAATGTTATTTGTCTTACACATGTTGTATATCCTTTAAAAGAAGTGATTTAGACTTTTTTCTTACTGTTACTGATGAGAAGATACAAGTTTAATGCTAGTAGAAGATACTGGATTTTTTTTTCTGATTGTATCTTTAGTCTGAATTGTTCTTACATTTTTTAGATTTTTTTAAAAATCTTTATTATTTTATAAGTGATTCAGGATTGTAAACATTCATAATAGTTTTTCCTCTTAGACAAGCAGACTTAATATACAGATAATCCTTGACCTATAGCCATTCATTCTGTCTAGCCACTCTGCCATAAAGCACAAATCGGGGGAAAGCTGTAGTGAAAGCAGAGTTCCATCCCATGTCCACACAGATCTCTCGAGCTGAGTCAGAGTGAACATCGGGTTCTTGGTCACCTCTCTTACTGAGGCCCTTCTCCCCCGATTCCTCAGTTTGACCAGGTGACCAGCTCTTGGAAGAATCCTGGTTGTGTTAAACTTCTTTCATTTGAGAATTATGAAGGCCAGCACTCAAAGTTATGATGTTGAATGAAGGGACCTATGGCCTGTGCCTGAAGATACAGCTGTTACAGTTACCCCCAGTCATGTAAAAATTCAGGCCTTTGGCAATCTGTCTGAATTTACAAGCAAAAGAGCCTATCTGTATATTCCTCCCCACATCTCAGCTGTCCACTGGACCCGCCAACCCAAGCAAAGATGCCCATATCAGGAAGCTTCTTTGCCATCCAGCCTGCCAGCTTAAGTAAAGCAAACTCATCAGTGCAAGCAAACTGCCCTACTTATCCTAGCAGTTTTTCTGCAGCTATTGATAGTTTGCCCTATCTATGCAAGGCAGAACGAGGTTTCTAAAGCCCAATAAGTGGGTCACTTTGCTTGTGGGCCATGTGGACAGCACCTTTCCAAATAGTGTGTCCTGCATCATGTTGTCTAGAGCCTTCCCCACCTCCCTGAGGCATCCTGTATTCCTTACCTGGGACTGGTTATCAATCACGACCAGGAGTACAGATTGAGCAAAACAATCACGGGACAAAGAGATTCCAGTCCCAATTGTCACTAAGTGGAGGACTGTCTGTATTGTTTTTTTTGCTTTGGTGTCAACATGGTGACAAGTATACATTATATGCCATTTCTGACCATTTTTTAAAAGAGATCAATACTGCAGTGTTTGGTGCCAAGATCATATAGTGTTTGCATATACAGTATATCTTCAGAAAGAGATATTGTGTGTGCATAGCACACAACAGATGCACTTTTATATACATGTAAATAAGTTTGCAGGAAAATATAGCACACAAAGACACATGCGCATACATAAATTTGTAAGTAAAAAATATTATAAAAAAGCTTAATGTGTTTTTTAATATATAAATATGTATACACTATTTATTTCTCATTGCCAAGTGAGAACTAGAACTGTAGGTTGCTTTGTCAGATAGATCTAGCTGGAACAATTTTTTATTTCATTTATTATATTCCTTTCTTTGACAGAAAATACAGATAACATCAAAATTTCAAGTGCCATTCTCACTCGACCACCTATTAGGGCTTCAAGAGAAGGTAAATAAAACCTGTGGCAATTTAACAAAAAGTCTCTGTCATTTAAAGGGTACAATTATTTAGATTCTGTTTCAATTTGATAAATGTTTTCAAAGGTAATTCTGGAGTATTTTTAAATGTATATATCATATTGAATAAACTGCAAGTTGCCCAGAATCATTGACTAAGATGGTGGGCATAGAAATTGAACAAATAAAAATAAAAAATACTGTATAACCGAAGAAAAACATGACATAAATATGTTTAATCATGTTGTTAAAAGTTTTTTATTCATGTTTCCGCCAATCTTGTTTTATATTGTTCTATTTAAATTGTTTGAGAATTTTACTTTCATTTGACTCTCTGATAACAGAATTCCCTAAAATGATGCTTGAAATATTTTAGATTTCAGGTGGTTTTTTTTCTTCTTCAACCAGCAGTTTTGTAATCCTGACATAACTAATTTTCAGCAAGTAACTTTCCTCATTTCCAAGGGATTATGAAGATAAAGATTCATTCAGAGACAAACATGATTCTTCTTGTAGCTTTTTCAGTACAGTCCAGCTCTATTTACTTGAGCTGAATTTTACCGCATAGTCTGCCTTCTTTTGCCTCATACTGTACAGGTAGTCCTCGACTTACATATCTGAGGTTGTTGATATTTCTCCCAGCAATCTTAATTCCAATGTGTGATTCATCTAGCCCCACCTTCCTCATGATGTGCTCTGCATATAAGTTAAATAGGCAGGACAACAGTATCCAGCCTTGCTGAACTCCTTTCGCAATTTTGAACCAATCAGTAGTTCCGTGTCCAGTTTTCACCGTTCCTTCTTGACCGACATATAGGTTTCACAAGAGACAACTAAAATGGTCTGGTACTCCCATCTTTTTAAGAATTTGCCACAATTTGTTATGATCCATACAATCGATAATCAATGAAGCATAAGTAGATGTTTTTTCTGGAACTCCCTAGCTTTCTCCATGATGCAGTGTATATTGGCAATTTGACCTCTAGTTCCTCTGCCTCTTCAAAATCCTGCCTGTACTTCTGGTAGTTCTTGGCCCACATATTGCTGGAGCTATACTGTAGGATTAAAAAGGTTGTAGAATAGGGCAAAACCCATTTAACAAATGTCTCACTTAACAACAGAAATTTGGGGCTCAATTGTGGTCATAAGTCGAGGACTGCCTGTACATCATTTCCTCTCTTAGGATTGTCAGTTACAAAATTGTTATTTGTTTATCAGAATGTAAAATATAAAGAAAATGAAAATAATGGGAAACTAGGAGAGAGAAAAGGGAAAAGAAAAACATATAAGGGGAAAAGGGAAAAAGGCAAAAAAAGCATTGACTTCCAAGTCTTTTTAGCATAATAGATGATGGTTTATTATAGACTACAGCTTCAAAAACCAAAAAAATTGTATTGTCCTTAAAAATGAAAGTAACTTTCATCACCTAATTATTTATTGGTCTTTATTGGTGCCCAATTAGCAAATACATAACAATTTCCTAATTCAGGTAGGTCTCAGTGAGGTTAATGAGTTCCACGAAATGGTGACGTTATTCAAATCCACAGTTCTATGGAAAATACGGTAATCAGTTTCAGCTTGAGAAAAATAATGAAGCTTTTTAAACATAATTTTTATATGAGTATTAATGAAATGTTACACTAAAAGATAAAAAATAATATACTAAAATTTAAATTTGTGGTTAACAAAATCACAGAATAGTTACAGAAAACAAAGTAAAAAGTGTCTACTGTAGATTCAGGCATTCCAACATCTATTTTAATCTTTACGACCACATTCATGTCATTCAGTTACCTAAAATTTTTGGTCTAATGTAATAATGAGCCTCTTCTTTTTAAACTTGTATTGTTTTCCTCTGACAGGAATTTTCTTTTCTCCATTTTGCACAAAACTCATTCTGCACCTGAAACTCACTATGCATGTTCTTGCTTCAATTGCATATACACTAAACTCCCATTAACTGAATTTGTTATCACAAATGTGACTTACTATCAATTTATAATTCTCACTATATCGAATATCACAGGTTTTTGAACTTGCACTAACTGTGACTTATTATATAGGTAATTCTCCTTTGCTTCCCAGAACTCATGAGCTCAAGAGATCTTTGAGAGGTAAGCAGAGGAAGTTCTAGGGCCTGGTGGGATGGGAAGCAGGCCTAAGGCCTGTGGGAACCCAGTGGGAGGGGACCCATGAGTTGTGGGGATCCTGCACGGCGGGGAAAATGAAGCACAAGTGTCTCAGGGTGGGGAAGGCCTGGAGCAGAGGCTTACACAGTCATTTAACAACTGCATTGTTGTTAAGAAAGCAAGGAGTGGAAGTTGTTAAGCAGGTTCCATCATCGGTCAAGGAGTACCTCTACAGCCCGCGTAATACTACTATAGATGTGGAAATAATGCTTTTCCCAGCATCTGTTTTAATCAATGTGTATTTTATAAAATGGAAATCAGGTGACTTTGCAATCACTTATTGAACTGACAACAAAGGTTGGTAATTTGCCTTTGATGCACCTTGATGAGCTCTAAGAGACATACAGATAGAGGAATATGTGGTTTTATTTGTTCATACCTGAATTATGTCAGTCTCTTGGCAATTGTTCCCAATTCCTCTCTGTTCACTGATCTTAGGGCAGTTTTGGACCTGACAGTTAATACTTGTGTCTCAGCATAGCCTTTTTTAACTAACTCTTTTCAAGCTTA
This sequence comes from Myanophis thanlyinensis, assembly GCA_017656035.1. Lineage (NCBI taxonomy): Eukaryota > Metazoa > Chordata > Lepidosauria > Squamata > Homalopsidae > Myanophis > Myanophis thanlyinensis. The sequence continues at coordinate 3,586 of JAEANM010029444.1, read as the reverse complement.
GAAGCAGCTTAAACTATTGGTGCTTGTTTTTAAAGTCATCCAGTCACAAACTTCAAATATCTATTTGCCCTTATTTCTTTTTACAATCCTGTTCACTCTTTAGGTTTCTTTGAGCAGAGCTTTCTTTTTCTTCATTGTTCTAAGAATACAATCTTCATGTGTTCTTAAAGGAATCAGATCTTTCTTTCTCTTAAAACTTGAAGAAAGCTTAAAAAGGGTTTAAATACCTGAATATTCAACTAGTAGGGTATAGGTATATTGTATGAGTTAGTCATCCTATTGTCATTAATCTTGCCAATTCCTAGATTAAAATTTGCTTTTTTATTATAGATATAGTAATAAAGAAAGCTGCTTTAAGTGTACGTGGTTGCTGTGTTTTATCTTATTTTTTGCTGCTTTAATTAACTAGCAAATTAATTTTGGATGGAATTTTGTAATTGGTGAATAAATATTTTTAAATCAGTATCTGTCTTGCATTTAGACATACTGTGGTAATGAAGAGATGGAACCTCTTGGATTATATCTCTAATATCATTTGTTCTCATATTCTTTTTCAGATTCAGTGCAGAATTTGGAAGAATTGAGGCACAGAAAACAAGGTATTTGTTAATGTTGTGCTTTGTCACATGTAGAATTATGTTATTTGGTTTAATATTTCATATTTGCATATTCATATTAACTATGTGTTGTTTTTATGATCTGACACTATAAATGATCCAGATATCTAGTTCTCATTGAGAGTACTATAGGTCTATCAGTAGGTTAGAAAGATTATTATTGTACTTTTCTAAGTACGTTTTTAAATGACATCTATTGAAAGGTACCATTTACTTTTTGGTTGAACGTAACATTGTACTAATAGTATGGTTTTGCTTTAATGTGATAGGCAAACCTAGTCCCTTCTTATTAATTCACATTTGGAAAAGACGTCAGTAATACCATTTCAGTATTTGCAAATTACACTCTCTCTATCCTTGAAAGAAGAGTTAGTATAAGAAAGAGAGAGAGAGAGAGAGAAAGAAAGAAAGAAAGATGTCTTATTTCATTAGTACAGCATTATCATTATCAAATGTCATTCCTTAAAAAATTTATTTGCTTAGTGTTTTTTCCATAAGAAAATTGGAGATTTAGGAGAAAATGAGAATAAATTGACTGGTTTTTAAACAATAGTAGAGGACAGGCCCTCTATTGGTTCTTCTGTGTTATTTTTGGAATTGAATAACTAAAACTATAGCTGTATTTTCTAAATTTAAAAAATGTAAATACCATTTTGTATTAACTTATCAGAAAATGGTAAATTCAAAACTGGCAAAATGCCTATCTGCAGATCCAGATCTAAAATACTTACATTTGTTTTTAGAGGTTATAGTATTATTTTCTAAGGACTATGAATTTGATTTTGGAAGAGTTGCTTTGAAATGCAAAGATAACACCTGTGTTAAATGCATTAAAGCAGCTGTTCAATCCTGAAAATGGAGGTGGCAGTTTAATGAATTGTTCTCTTGTTTCTCATTTTCTGCATGTTTTGAAGTAATTTTTCAAAACTAAATCTCTAGCATTGCACTTGTCTAATTTCAAGGATGGAGATAGGGAATCATATTTTGCATCTATAGTAGGGCTTTTTAAAATCAAACAAAAGTCTGTTCCCCCCCCCAAGTTATTTTTATCTGTTAAGATTTTTCTTGTTCTAAAGGATATTCACAGATGTGTTAAGTGCTTAAATTAAGCATTCCCAATGATTTATCAGATTATCTAATCTAATTTATATTAATTTTGTCTGAATCATAGCAAATTATGGTCTTGCCCTTGACCACCTAAAAAGATGTATAATTTGTTTGTTTGGTTTGTTTGTCTATGTGTATGTGTATGTGTGTGATATATAGGCAGGAAAGTCTACAATGCTTTTGACCACAAAGTAGTTCTGGCAACCTAAGATTGCTAGTTTGTTTTGTTCACACATGCGCTCCATCTTTGAAACACCACAGAGTTTTGCACCAGCTGGCTAACAGCATTTGGGGAATTTCTTTGTTAAACTACTCTACCATATTTAAGATATATAACATTTCAAACAAGCCGCTTTTTAATTAAACTAATGGGAATTGATTTTAGACTAATGGGATTTGATTTTAGAATAGTTGGATTAGGACAGGTTTTAAAAACTTTTTCATGAGCTTCAAAATGTAACCCCCAGTTCAACTCCTTAAGAAACACAAAACTATTTGAGAGGGATCACAATTGAGAAGGCCAGAACTCTATCAGGATTATTTCCTAATATGCTTGGCTAAGTGGCTGTTGGCCTGTTTAAGCAAATTGGAAAATTCAACATACAGTCTTAAGGGCTCCAGCTTCTGGAAAACAGGGTCATTTGCACTACTCCTTTCCTCTCTGCTTGGACAAACAAAGCCTAAACCACATCTATCTATTAGCTATCATTTTCCCCCCACTTTGCTTGGAAAAGTTGATAACCAGCTTGTCAGAATAGCAGCAAGTTCTTTCAGTGAACCTTCTTTGTCTCACAAACGGAAACCGTGTCACAGCCAGATCATGCTGACTGTTGGATTATTTATGCAAAGCAGAGAGGAAAACATGGGGTAAGATCTGACTGGGATCTAGCATAGTCTTACAGCAGTCCAGTAATCCTCATGGCATGTACAGTCAAAACTGGATTGTTTCTTTCCTGTTAGACAAACTGGCAGCAAAAATTGGATTTTTTACAGTTGCTGCTATAAAGAACAAATATTATCAAAAAATATATGTGGAACCCAAAAGTGGAAGTGTCCATCCAAGAATTAAAAAACAGATTTTACAAATTGTGTAAAAATTAACTGAAATTCCTACAAATTAAAATTATTTTAAATTAGATTATAAGTATTGTTTGTTTCCAGTGAAACTCTTTTACAGTATGAAGTTGCAGAGTTCTAACATTGTTTTGATATATACATTAAAAAGCAATTACTGAAAGCGGTGTTTTTATCTCTTGCTCTACCCAAATCTCAAATTATTAGCAAACGCTGACATAATATTAGGGGATCACAGAACCACAAATTGTGAGAAGCTCAGTGCTATACAGAAGAAGGATCTACAGACTCCTTTAAAAAGTAAGACTCACTTTTAGAACTATTTATGGTGGTAAGCAACAAAGTCTACTATACATGCACTTGTGTTTGAAATATCTGAGGAATCTGGAACTCTCTGTAATGAGACAAATTTAGTTGTGCTTGGTTATGCAGAATGACTTAATTTCCTTTTTCTATTTTGAAGACCAGGGATACAATCTAATAACTAGATTTCAACTGCCAGAGAGAAGCAACTAGTGATAAGATGAAGTACATATGGGATAGCAAGGAGCATAAAAGAGTACAATTTAGAGTTTAGCACTTACTTGGCTCCTGGATGTAATTCTGGGTAGTTATCTCCTATAAAGCCATTTAATGGCATAGATAGGCTGACCATATTTGATAGCCAAAAAAGAAGATGGGGGGGGGGGGCGTCGGTGTCATTGGGGAGGCGGGGGGGCTTCCCTTCACCGGAAATCGACCGCAAATCCAGACTCGGCTGAGAAGCAAGAAGCTTGTTCCGGGACCTC
>JAEANM010029443.1:0-10180 GCA_017656035.1 Myanophis thanlyinensis | reverse complement strand
TGTATCCGGTAATGAGGAAGTGATGTGGTCTCTGACTAGTCGTTCAAAGCATTTCATTATTATAGAGGTTAGGGCAATGGGGCGATAATCGTTTAGAGTAGTCGGATGCGGTTTCTTGGGTAAGGGACAATGGTGGACTGTTTGAAACATGTAGGATAAGACTCTTAGCCTGAGATTTTCCAAGAGCATGTTTTATTAGAGCAGTAAATGGTTATAAACAAAGAGAAGCAGAATCTGGTAAATTGGTGCAAAAACTTTACAATTAACTTTTCCCTTTCCCCTGGCCAAACCCCTACCAATTGGTCATTGTCCAATTAGCAATGCTTATTTTGTTTTGGGAATGGAGTTTCAGTGAGGCTCTCCATCTCTGCATTTTTTCAGATGGCCTTGAGCTGGAACAGCGCCTCCTTTCTTGCCCAGCATAGTGTGGATTCCAACCCCTGCATTCCAATTCTTCCTCTCCCTCACCCAGTGTTGCAAATATGTCAGGCTGACAAGTTGCAAAGTGAAGCAAGCAGAATGGCAGCAGTGACATGCTACCCCTCCAGAAAGATGACTAATCCTACAAAAAAACAGGAAACGTTAAATAATAGGAAATAATAAAATCCTTCATTTGGTCTTATACCAGTGGTGGAATTCAAATTTTTTTACTACTGGTTCTGTGGGCGTGACTTGGTGAGTGTGGCAGGGGGGTTTGTGTGACTCGGTGGGCAGTTTCTCTAAGCAGGGCAATAAAGATTAGGCTAGAAACAATACCATAATGTTTCTTTCCTGCCTTCCTGACAGGATTAACCCTGTAAAGTGGGAAAAAAGCAAAAAGAAATTTCTTCTAACAACCGGTTCTCCGAACTGCTTAGAAAATTTACTACCAGTTCTCACAAACCTGCTAGAACCTGCTGAATTTCACCTCTGTCTTATATCAAGCATGAAATTGGCAGACCAACTGGAGGGAACAAATGTGGGCAGCCTCAACCCATTCCACCTCAGAGGTAGGGAACTCCTGCTGTAGAATGAGATACTGAACTTTTCCCCCATGGAACCTGGAGTCTGAGATCTCTTTGACCTCAAAATGCTGCTCCCTCTCTATCATTATTAGAGGAGGGATTGGCTTTGTGGATGGCCATAAGTGGGAACTAGTTTCTGCCTTTAGCAGAGTACAATGAAAGACCAGATGAATCTTTTAAAGATTTTTTGGTAACAAGAATTCCATCATCACTGGGTTAATGACCCTGGTAATGGGGGAAGGAGTCTACACATTTGGGTCCCAATTTCTGCCATGACTACAAGAACTTGGCAGAAAAGTAAACCCTATCTCCAACTTGAAACTCTTTTTGTGGGGCTCTTTTCTTGTCAGCATGTTCTTTATAGCCTCCCTCGCCTCATATCTAAAGTTTTACAAACTACCGGCCAGGTGTTTTTCAAGGATTTAATCCATTCAGCCAATGGCATGTGTATGGGGATATGTTGGGGTAACTCCAGCATAGGGACAAAGTCCTGGCCTGGGGCAACTCAGAAAGGAGTGAAACCAGTGCTACTATGCACCGAATTATTGTGTGCAACTTCAGCAAAGGGTAACAACTCGGCCCAATTGTCCTGCTGGTAGTTCACATAACAATGAAGATAATGCTGCAACCATTCATATGTTCACAGCCTCCGTTTGTCTGTGGATGATGGGAGGACCTTACCCCCCTGGGCAGTACCCAGCAGTTTCAGGAACTCTTGCCAGAAGCTGGAGATGAACTGGACTCCATGATCTGAGATAATGCTTTCAGATGCTGCATGCAGGTAATAAACATGCTGTACAAACAGATTTGCCAGGTTTCGAGTGGATGGGATCTTGGAACAGCGATAAAATGTGCCTGCTTGGAGAAAAGATCAGTTATGATTCAGATCACCATGTGTCCAGCACTGTCTGGTAATTCCATAATAAAGTTCATTGATATATTCTTTTATGGAGCACTCTCTCTCTTCCATACAGGAATTATAAGTTATCTAGCAGTCAATTCTTCATGCAATTTTTCATTTGCTTCTTCAAATGCAAATAAGTTAACTCAGAGTTTATTGCAATAATTTGATCAGATTTTGCCAAACTTTATCATTTTTTGAACAATTTTATATGCAAGAGGGGGGTCAATATCTTGACCTATCTTGACTATCTGGGGGGGGGGGGTCAATATTATTCAGTGCTTTTATTAATTATCTGACTAATAGCACTGATGGACTGCTTGTCAAATTTGTAGATGATATAAATTTGAGAGGCCTGGCTAACATCCAGTATGACAGAATAAGATTGCAATTTGATGTGGATAGATTGGAAGACTGGGCCAAGAGGGGAAATTGTTTTTAACAGGGAAAATACATATTACTATATTTAGGGAAGAAAAACATAGGGACCATATATAAGATGTAGCCACAGTCATGTGATCAAAATTTGGGAGCCTGGCAACCAGCTTGTATTACAATGGTTGCAGCATCCTAGAGTCATGCTCATTTAACAACCTCAGTGATTTGCTAAACAACCATGGCAAAAAAACTTGTAAAATTGGACACAATTCACAACTGCCTTGCTTAACAATGGACATCCTGATCCCAATTGTGGTTGTAAGTCAAGGGCCACTTGTAGTTTCTTCAATGTAAAATGCATGTCAATTAGCATAGATCAGTGAAGCTTGTGGTGAAGGCTGTTAATCAACAGTGGCACCTACAATATCTTGCAGCAGAGCTGAAGTATATGACAAGCTCTGTCCCTTTTGAGCTGGCATGCTAGTTGCAATAAGATAAAAAAGGAGAAGGGCTCTCTGCAATACTATTTGATGAGCTTTTCCTAAGAGTACAAAGGAAAGCAACATTGTGCAGCCCAAAGAGCTAGAGTAGAATTGGGAAATGAATAGTACAAACTAGTTGGGGTTTGCCACAGGAAGAAGGAAATTAATTAGGCATTAAGAATGCAGTTGAACAGATATGAAATTGGGAGTAAAAAGTGGAGGAAACAGGATTCTCAAATATTAAGATAACTGAGAAGACATGAAGGCATAGGATCACAAGAGATGATAGGCTTAGCAGATTCCATGGAGTCTAAGTTCAAGAATGGCCAAATGCAAGAAAGTGAGAAACTGTTCTATGAAACTTCTGCAAGCTAGTTGTGCTTAACAGAGAAGTATGAGCAGGAGAATTGACTTGTTTGAATACTGTACATACTATATTTTAAACTATTATACCTCTTTAACAGAAGACATGGAAGCTGTCATCAGGGGATCCTCTCAGTATTGAAGGATTTGTTTTAATTGAATACAGTTGATATTATTGTTTAAAGTTAGTTTTAAAACTTAATTTTGTAGATTAGAATGAGTTATTAGTTCAGAATGCAAGCTGAAAAGTAAACATTATTGACTATTATTTACTAGAGTTTTACACCGAGTTTGATGGAGAAAGGAGTTGGCCCTAAAAGTCTGTAATGGTGGAATGATTAGTAGCAGGCTCAGTTAAAACGATATTTGAAGAAAGCTAAAGGAACCTTGCTTTTGGAGATTCTCAGAAGGGTCTGCTTCTGGAACTCAGGACTAGCCAGGGCTACTTAGGAGTTACATGTGTTTAAAAACTAGTTTAGAGAAAGATTTGCAAATTTGTTGGTAGGAGTGCTAAAAATGTTGCTTTACAAATAGGATTCTTGGTTTGTTTACTGCATTGATAATAGAATTGCCAGTTTGTCATTCCAGAATCTACTGTAATAAAAAAAAAAAAAGCCAATTATCAGCATGCAGTGGAAGTACAATTTATGTGTTTGTTGGATTTATATCCTGCTTTGCCTTCAGGCACTCATAGCAGCCCATATCTTTCCTGAAACAATCACTCCAGCTCTTATTTTATGTACAAATAGATCTCTACATCTAAAGACTTGTACACAAAGCTTGCAGTCTGGATCCTTTATTTAATCAGGGCTGTAGAAGCACTGCTACAATACTCTCATATACAATACTCTCTTATATAATACAATACTCTATTACTTTTGGGAAGGGGGTGCATTTGAGTCAGTGTTGACTCTTGATGACTGCCTGGACAAGCTTCTGCAGTTTTCTGGGTGAGATTTCAGAAGTAGTTTTGCCATTACCTGCCTCCTAGGGCTTTCAGCCATTCCAGATAAATCAGACAGGAAGGGTAACTAGATAAACTAATTCTATTTTATTGTAAGGATACGTTAACGAAATCTTGCAAGTCCTGCCTCCACTTTTAACTGCTTGACAGGGCAGGGTCCTTCCTAAGTTTCTTTCTCTGTCCCTTAAACACCTGCCTCTCTTGTCTAAGTGTTTCCTAGGCAGTGTCTCTTCCTCTCATTCCCCCAAATCATCCATACATTCAATTCCAAAAGCTGAGAGTGACTGCCCCAAGGTCCCTCAGCTATTTTTGTGACTAAGGTGGGGGCAGAATTCAAACTCTTCTTAACCACTATCAGAGTAGCTCCCTTAATATGTTATATAATTCATTACAATGCTTGATTTTATGATTATAGTTTTTATAAACCCATATGCATTATGCAAACAAGATATTATTTCCTGCAACATACCAGTAATGTGCATTTCTGTAAAACTTTTGCATTATATAAAAATGGGGTCAACTGTTAAATTTTTATGCTCACTGATTTAGTGCACTAATATCAGATTAATTTCTAGTTCTGTATTTTCAAATGATGTCTGTGTTCTGAAAAATGTTTTTTAATGTCAAAGAATTAGAAATTCACATGCATTGCTTCTCTACAGCTATACCAGACATACCATATAGAGCTACATAAAGGGAGAGCCATCCATGATGCACATGCTTTCTTTACAAGAGTATCATTTGGAGCCAGATGAAAACTTGCAGGTTCTTCCACTTACTTTGCTTTCATGTTTCTTATACTTTTTTTGACTAAACAAGGGCATGTATTTTATCTTCTACCTGTAGGATTAATATTTTAGGAAAGAAAATACACATTAAGAAATATATAAATATATTAAGACAAATATGTAAAACAAATTGTGTAGCTTGAGCCTGGCATCAATTTATGACCATTTTTAAGCAACCATTTGAAGTTATGACAATACTGAAAAAAGGTGAGTCCTCCCACATGACTGGTTTTCATGACTCTTGGACCATCCAATGATTCAGATCCAAGCCCAAAGATGAGATAGCAAGTTCCAATCAAGTTTAATTCTTTATTTCCTTATGTATTTAATTGACAAAATCTTGCCAAACTAAAGCTACAACTTTCTAATCTATTGGATATATCCCAAGAGATTCAAGGGTGTGGCTACCCTGAACCGCTTGATCCTCTTCCCCATCCAGCATGGGACTGCACAGTAGCTTAATTTGGGCTTTTCTGTGATGGAATTTCTTTCTTTCCAAGAAAGTTCTGTGCCGCCAAAATTCCTGTCCCCTGCTTCTCCATGTGCATGTTACATTCCAAATTGCCATGGGTTCACACTTCAGATGCTTGGCAAGTGACTTGCATTAACACTGGTTGTAGTGTCCTACAGTCATGTAATTGTGATTTCTAAAATCTGTTGGAAAAATGAGTTCACACTTATGACCATGTATGTTTGACCACCATGGTGATTCTTTAATGACTGTCATAAAATTGGATTTGAGTTGTCTTACGACCACAATGACTAATAATGGAAACTCTGTTTCCCATTATTGTTGCAAGTTGAGGACTACTTATATTAATTGTAGCCATTCTGTATATTCTTGCATACATGATACTATGATTCATATACTGTGATCAAGTTATTTATGGTTGGCCATACATAAGACTGTAGTATGTTTTTATTATTTAAAGTTCATATTTTTAATGCTGTCTTAACCTTTTTGTGCTGTATAATTTCTAGGCAATGCAAAAGGAGAATCATAGAATACAAAGGTGGAATGCTAGAATAATGTCATCCAACTCCTGCTGCAGACATAACAAGTAGACTAGAGCACCTATGACAGTTGCCAACCAGCCTGTTTCATATCTTCAGCAAAAGAACCAAGCAAAGTCCTTTATATTTCTTCCAGTTTTATGTTATTTGATAACCATATTTACAGCTCATCATCCAAACCGTTTATAAGTACAATGACATAAGATCTTGTGATAGGCCACTTGAAGTTTCCATCCAGCTTGCTATGTATTGATACAAACTTTTCAGGTCTGAATGTTTAACCAGCCATAATTATAGTGTAATATAGTATTATTTTGCTATCTTCATCAGGATCAAGTGGGAGAATTTGATTCAAATATTTTACTGATATCAACATATACTATACTGTATATCATATACTATGTCCACCATGCAATTAAACTGGTCACTCTATAAAAAAAGATTAGAGTGGTTTGGCATAACCTGTTCATTCCTTTGAAAATGTGTTATATCCTGTCCAACCTCTAAAAACAGTTAAAATGAAATGTAAATTAAGATAGAAATAGATGAATTCAAAAGTCACAGGGATCTGTATCTTAGGGTTTAAAATCATGTTTAGTTGACCGATTCATTTGGAGTAATTTTTTATTTAATTTTAAGCATACCTGACAAAATATTCTGTATTTGGAATTCAACTGAATAAATTAAATAGAAATCATGCTGCTTTATCATTTTGAAAATGATAAAGAGAAAAGATAATGTTAAGTAACTAAAAAATTTCTTACTGAAATCAAAACAACTGATTTACATACTTTTCTTAAAAATGTTTTAATTTTAACTAAAAAGTTAATACCATTTCTAAAAAAAGTGAATTTCTACTTTGCTGTGAAAATAGCTGAATAATTTACAATTACTTACATTTTATTGAAAAATTGAAAGCAGTTTTTTCCTTAGTGAGATCTGCTTTCCAAACACAACTCTGTAATTTATTTTATTGGAGTAAAAGAAAAAAATAATTAAAAATAGTATCCAAATAATATTACATACTGCATAGGTAATAAAAAATATTCTACACATTATCACAGAGGGCATATCTGCTACTTTTAAATAAGATTCCTCCAGGCAAGCGGGTATAAAGACTACAATTTAAAAGAAATTTCAAATGAATTTGTCATGTGTACACGTATTAGGAAGAATCAGCATTCATACAATGTTTTTACATTATAGATATGCATTTTTCCTAAATGCTTTCATATTTTTATTTACAATGGATGACAAGTATTTTCTTTTTAAAAAATATTTCACCGAAAGGCTGCAAAAAAACCCATATTTCAGTTCATACTGAAGTTAGAATCAATCACCTTTATCCTTCGGTAAGAATGCTTTTTCTAACGTGCTAACAAATTTTTGCCTCATTTGTGCTTTGAATTGCTGATACCATTCCATAAGTATTTTCCTTCTTTGTATCTTTTGTTGTAGAGTCATATTTTGCTCTTTTTCTAAAACAGCAGGAAGCTCTTTCCAGTCTTTAATAAAGATAAAGGGAGCTCCCATGGTCTTTAGTAATTGTAGTGGTGCTCTATGATGCATAGATGAGTTTCCACAATTGCCTGGTGTCATTACATCTTCTACCACAGGAACAGAGCCAAATGAACAAGCTTCATAGATTCTATAGCATTCGGTATTTACTCCCACTGGACATAACGTAAGATCACTCTCCAACAATGCATCTTGATAGATCTGCAAACTCTCATTAGTTTCTTGAGGAGTCCATCTAAAACAAGACAACAGAGTCTGAAAATGCACTGTTTTAAAGTAAATAAAATGTCCAATAAGATGTACAGTATTCACATTCACATTCTATTTTTTGTATAATACTTAAGTATGGTAGCTACAGCAGCAATAGAAATGCCTAAAGGTTAGGCAAATCATTAAAATCTATTCAATTACTACTATTAGAAGTAACTACTATAATTAGTTAACTAGATTATATTTTTAAAAAAAATACCTTGGATTTAAGCAAAGCAAATTTCCTTTGACTTGAAATAGACTTCTAGTGATTTCTTGGACACATTTTGGCACCAGAGCAGCAAAAATGGATTCCTCTGTTTAGCCTATAATTCTGTTTTCCTTTAAGGTCTCAAGCCAAGAGTTTATCAAACTCCATTTTGTTTAGCATCTAAGCTCAGCTGATGCCAAGGGATTATAATGGCAGAGACATTCTTAAAAGGAAATTCACAAAAGCTGTGATCAGCTGAGTCATTGATCCTGTAGCACATGGGTCAAACTCAATTGTGTCATGTGATGTATCATGAAGGTTTTTGCCTTTGCTGATCCAGGGTGGGCATGGTCTGTGCATGACGCATCTGGCCCATGAGCTGCCAGTTTCACACCCCTGCTGTAGCAGAACTTCATTCTATTTCCCATATTTAAATTTCATATGTAAACACAACACCTACAGCATGTTTAAAAGGCATCACAGTTAGAACCCTTAAAAACATTATTATCCCCAATAGTATTGGCTATTATCCTCCATTATTATAATGATTATTACATTATATTGCTACTGCAGTCAAAACAAAAATACAATATTTTACTCCTCTTAAAGGTTTCATGATTACAAATGATATTTCTTACTGTTCTCTGGCTGAAATCCAACAAAGCTTGTGAATCCCACTTTGCATCAATATCTGCAACACAATTTCTCTAGATGAATTCTTATAAACAGTTCCCAAGAAGTTACACTGATATGGTCTTGGTCTTTGGAGCATTGACCAACTTGGTTCTACCACAGGAAAATGTCTATAACTATAAAAGAATTGCGTAAGCATGCTAATTGGATTAAAAATAATACTTTATTAGGATTGTTAAAAACAATTCTATATGGTCTGGGAATAACTGAACTCAGTTGTATTTATTTTACAGTTTGGCAACACAGGACAGCACTGTCATCTACTTGTTTATAAGAGCAATTTTACAAAGTTTTAAATATTCAAACTTTTTATATTAATTAATTTTATATACAAGAATCTGAAGAAAACAATTCAAATTTTATGCAAATTTTAAAATTTTTGTTTAAGAACATTCAGTACTTACGTTGCTACTCCTAGAGGCCACTGAAAAATATCTTCTTCATTTACTATGGGGCTGTCATAAATTAGAAAAAATAGTTCTATAAACCCTCCATAGGATTTTAAATAAGGATAAATCCATTCATTTTTGCACTGTTCGTTCCCAAGCAACATAACAGCAACATGCTGCAGCTTGTGTGTTTGCACTAGTGTTTGTGCATAATGTAGCCACTGAGTGGCGTAGGAGATCTTCCCCTCTTCTCTACCATTCAGTATTAAAACAACAGTTTCAGCTTCTACAGAGAAGTAACCAGGAACTACAGATGGGCCTGTGATGAAACTGTAAACAACAAAGCACAAACAAAGAAGTGCACAGTTGTGTGTGTGTATGGTACGTGTGTCACATACACAGCTATACATATACATACATAGAGCCAGTTCAAGTAACAGTTTCCATTTCCACTGGTGTTAAATGTAATTTTACTCTTCTCTTTTATTGGATGTATAAAAGCACTGTACAACTTTACCAACCCCAAAAGGGAATTAGAAGTCTCCTTTTAATCTGTCAATGTCAACCCTTAATGCAAAGTCTTAAAGCTCATTGTGATGACAATATGGATGCAAAGTGAAATGCAACAATGCACTTATTTATCATACAAATACCAGACTACTACATGAGGCTGCTGAGATTTCTGTTAGCATAACAGTGTCCTTTTGTCCTGTTAGGTAGCAGTATTTCACCAATCTTGGCAAATTTCAAAACTTTAAAGATGCTGGACCTGATTAGCTAAATGAAAGATTGCTATAAGGTTGCACTGAGGAACTGAAGAAATATCCTGCCCAATACAGTGTGTCTAAGCTGAATTCAATCCTTTTATATCTGCCATAACTTCATATTTCTGAAAGGAAACCATTAACAAAGGGATTGCTTTGGTTTTAAATTTAATGATACTGCAATGTAAAGAGAATCTAATCAGTGCGATCGAAGCTGAAGTAGCCTGTGTTTTTCAGGAAAGAGAGCTGACTGATCATGTGATTATGCCCACTGGCTAACTTATCAGTTCATCTTTCACAGAATCACATCCTTCTGCTTTGTGGTATAAGTTTATATTATATATAATATAAGAGTTTTGGTATAATATAAGCTCCAATCCCTAGGCCAGGGGTGGGCAATTACGGCTCCTTCATGACTCGTGGACTTCAACTCCCAGAATTCCTGAGGCAGCCATGCTGGCT
>JAEANM010029442.1:0-10180 GCA_017656035.1 Myanophis thanlyinensis | reverse complement strand
CTGCCTGGATAGTCTCTGGAGATGAGCTGAAAGACAAAAAGGGAATTGGATTGTTCCCTCCCATATTTGGGTAACCACGTACCTCCACAGAAAAAGAAACACACACACACACACACACATAATATTATACAATATGACAAGTATAAATATTTACAGTGGGGCTTTTAAGTGGAGTGACCTAAATGCTTATACACACCACAGAGGGATTAAAAAGGGGGAGGTTAAAAGCCAATAACTCTTTTCACTTTTTTTGTTATTTATTTGTTGGTATTGGTTTCTTTTTAAAACGCACAAACAATAAGTAACAATAGTACAGAAGCCTTAGTATTAAGAATATAGATAGACACCTATATTATATAAACAGTTGTTTATTAATTTCACATTTAGCTTAACATGCAAAATACCATCGTTCCCCAATAATGGAATGTATGACTTGAATTTTACAATAAAAGAACAATATGTTTTTTAAAAAATAAGAAAATAAATACCCCCCCCCCCCGAATCCTCATTGGTCCTCAGTATTTTAAGAGCAATCAGCATACACGTCTAGAGCAGTGTTTCTTAAGCTGTGGTCGAAAAACTTTGGGGTCCCCAAAGAGCATCTCAATAGTGTCCAAAATCAAAATTATTTGCCAATCTATCTTTAAAAAGTAATACAACATTGAGATCCCATCAAACAATTGTGAGAAGCAATAGTGGCGGCAAATTCATCCATTTTAATTTCTAATATGGTAAAACATTGATAAATATGACCCTTAAAAAAAAAAAACCCTATTGGGGTCATTTTTAAAAATGGGAAGGGGTCCTGAAAGAAAAAAGTTTAAGAAATACAACTCTAGATTATTATATATTGTATGTCCCGCACTTATCATGTTTTCTTCTAGCTTTACCTATTTCAGATGACAGACTTTTAACCATACAGTGTTTGTTTCTGAACATGTCTGAGAGGAGAATTTTGTAGAAAAATATTTTGGAAAGCTAAATAATGTTTGCAATAATCTTCTCATGTTAAGGTGTCTTTAGAACCTGAGAATATTACATACAGTTGAAGAGTCTCGTTGTACACTGTATTCTTACATTTCGCAACAACCTTTCTTGCAGTTGTTCCTATGAAGGGTGTGGTGTTAACTGACCCTAACAGTAAATTTAATGATCTTGAGTAGAACAAATGTTTGTGGTGTAACTCTGTATACGTTTACCCAGAACTGTGCCTGTGCTGGTAACTTGGGGTAAAACAGTGTGTGTGTCTCATTTCTTTCACTGCAGGATAAAATATTCAAGATTATATTTTTTCGGTTATGGCTGAATAAATTCCCACAGAACGCACTTCTGAGGAGAGTTTATATAGTAAAAACAGAGGTGTTGTATAATCAAGAATAATTCTCAGAAAATAGTGTTCTTGTTGATAAATAAGGATTAGGTACACAAGACCTTTTTTTACAATGGAAACATTTATAAAGCTATTAGAATAACTGTGTATAAGACAACTATGACTTCTAATACTGAAAACAGAATTTAAAGTTAACACTCCTCCAAATCAGACTGTTGTGGCCTTTTGGGCATCAGCCCCTCCAGCAGCTGAATCAGATGAAGAGGTGGCGTGGGAATCAGGGCCAGCATCAAGGCAACCGGAGAGCTTCAATGGAGCTGTTCGAGATAGAGACAGAGGCAGAGCCTGGGCCGTCCATCAGCCCTCAGATGGAAGTCAACAGTCCACAGGTCTGGAGGTGGCTAATGAGGAAGAGGAGGAACAGCTGGGTCCAGTACCTGACACACAGATATGCAGAAGGCAAAGGAGAAGAGAGCAGTGGAAATCTATGGGCCAATCCTTGGGATGAAAGAGCCACCACTGCTAGTGATGCCCCACCCTAGTTCTGGGAATAAAAGGCAAGGGCCAGAGATGAATAGGTGTGGCAGACAACTATTCATCTCTGTAATGTAATGTAATTCATCTCTGTCCAGAGTTGAAATCTGCAAGGGAGGATGAATTGGAATGGGAGCTGATAGAGATAGAGAGGATGGCTCTGTTGGCCTTGGGGGAAAGTGGGGAAGGGCAGAGTCAATCTAGGCAAGGCTTGCCTGAAGTAGTAGGGCCTGCAGACAGGGAAACCTCAGGAGAGGAGCATTACCCCCTCCTGATCCAAGAAGACTTAGGGAGAAGGCATGACCAATGCAGATTGAGTCAGCTACGAGGGAGGTGAGTGCCCCCTCCCCCTTTCACAAGGCACACCTAGAGACTGAGAGATAAGGAGGTGCCAGTAGGAGGGGTATTGGTCAGGAACAAACATTGAGTCAGTGGAGCCTCATGTAAAATTGCCAAAGCCTGGAGTTTGCTGTGATCTGTTTTGTGGGGGTTGCCTGGTTTGCTTGCTTCACTGAAACTCTGGCATTGGCTACTGTGGGGATAACCTAGCTTGTTGGACTGCTGTCCCTGGTGGCTGTGTGGCTAATCTTGCTCACTGGACTATTTGCAGCCAGAGGCTTCTGAAGGGGCATGGGAGAGCTTTGCTCAAGGACTGGTAGTGACTTTGGGAATGGTTTGGGGGTACAGTTGGAGCAATAAAGGGAAGTTGGAGTGGTTCTTTGGCTGTGTTGCTTTTGTGCCATGCCCCGAGTCATCACAATCTCTCTGCCGGACAAACTTGTTAGCCTGCTGTGTGTGAGACAGAGAGAGACTATTTTGCCGGGGCTGCTGGCACTCCTAATAAAGGAATCATTGATTTAACTACAGAGAGTTTGTCATCTTTGGGAACCAGGTCAGAACACAGTCTACATACTGTACTATGAAGATTGTTTACATTTTCTGGACTCTACAGATACCTGCACTTTAGAATTTCTCAGTATGATTAGTACTGGTCACAAAACCCTAAACATACCTATTGGAAGTTCACACTTCCTATTCTCATTATATCCTTGCTTTATATCAGGGGTGTCAAACTGGTGACCTGTGAGCCGGATGCATCACATGCAGGCTACACCTACCTTGGCTCTGCAAAGGTGAAAACATCGTGATAAGTTATGTGATGCGATTGAGTTTGACACCTGTGCTTTATATGAAAACATTCCATTTGTCAGCAAAGTAGCACACATGGATCAGTTTCTAGCTTAACCCTATCTCAAGGGCTCTATATGGGTAACATTTAAATATGATTTTAAAAGAAAATGTTCTCTAGTACTTAAAATAACTCCCTGTTACAGGAAACTCCCCTTCCCCAGATTAAAATATTCTTTATTCATAATAGTAAAAAGAGGCAGGATGGAATATTTTTCCTAAAGGAGAAGAGGAAAAAGAAATCTTAACAAAATCTTAACAAAACAGCCTCAGTCTTCCTGCCATAGGAAAACAGCCTTAAGCAGAAGCTTGAAGATGCTGGTCTTTAGGAATGGAGATTTTGTATCCATTCAGAAAGACTGGGCCAATCTATTCATAAGCAAAGAAACTCAAAATAAGCAACACAATTAAGCAAGTCAAAGCTGATAAGATTAGCTCAAACACTTAGGATTTGCATTTCCCCATTTGGCCTGTAGAGGCAGCCATGACACCTACATGATCCCCATAGGAATCTGGCAACAGCCATTAAAATATTAAAGGTCACATTCTTACACAGGAAGAGGCATCTCAGTTATAAAGCCCCAAGGATTGTATAAAAACCCACCTACTCTCAACCCCATTGTGTCAGCCACCCCAGAAACATGCTGCTGTCCCTGAAGTTTCCAAATAAATTGAGACCTTCTTTCCTACAGCCTGCCTCCATTTTATTTCTAGCGTCTTTTTCCCAAATTGGAACCAGACTAGATTTTTCTTCCAACACTTGTTATAATGTCTCCCATCTCATGCCTATCACCCCATGCATATAGTGCTCTAGAATCCAAAATGCATTATTAGAAAATGTTAGATTTACTAGCATCCGGTTTGGGTATCAAACTTTCATGCTTAATACTGAGAAGTGTCTAGAATAGAACACATGCTTTGTTTTTAGTTCAGAAAAAAACAGCCCTATTCCAAATATATGAGGGGAGGAAGTCAGCAGCATAGCTATGGAATTAAATTTGAAATACTTTGAAAAGGATTTATAGTTTGATGAAAAAACTTGGTTTTCATGGCTTCAGGAAGTAATGGGAACTTGGAATCAGCTTCTTTCTCTCAAGTTTTACATCCAAAACCACCCAGGATACATAGGGAAACAAGTGCTACCAGCTAGCTAACTTGTACAAAGATTGCAGAAAGGAGTATTAAAAACAAAACCATGGGACCTCCCTATAAGAATGCCTAAGGCTAAAGAAATAATTTAATTCTGTAAAGAAACTTTCTAGTGTGCTCAGCTAAGAGATGATAGATGATTGATAGACAAACAGAGAGAGAGAGAGAGAGAGAGTATTTTTTCATTAGCATTCTTTAACACTATTTGACACCTAACAGTAGAAGCTGCCAGTTAAGTCAGAAGCAACCAGATGCAGGCACAGACACAGAGAAATATTTGATTTACTGTATGTCGTCCCATTCCTGTTGGATTTGTTGCTGCCTTGATTCATATAATTTAAAAATAATTTTTAAGTTAAGTAATGCAGTTTGTTAAAGTTTTTGCTTGAGTAAGTAAAAAAACATGAGGATGATTATAGCAATAATATAGTATTACCCTAGAGGGCCAAAACCACAGAAAGACATTCTGAAAAGTTGTGATCAGGACAAGAGTCACACACGTACACAGTGCTAGACCCAACAGAGCAAATGTTAAGTAGAAGACAGGCACAGGACAAGGAAAAGTATAAAGTTTCCAAAAAAATCTTAAATAATGTCTTCACTTTCACTTCTGTCCTCTGAAAATATTTGGATGGTCACATAAGCGTGCACAGAGCAGATTCTCCTTGACACCTGAGCAAAGCAGCCAAAGTCAATAGCAATAGCACTTAGACTTATATACAGCTTCACAGTGCTTTACAGCCCTCTCTAAGTGGTTTACAGAGTCAGCATATTGCCCCCAACAATCTGGATCCTCATTTTACCCACCTCAGAAGGATGGAAGGCTGAGTCAACCTTGAACCAGTGAGAATCAAACTCCTGGCAGTGGGCAGAGTTAACCTGCAATATTGCATCCTAACCATTTGGCCACCACGGCTCAGTGTTGTACTTGGCATTTGCAGTCCCAATTCCAGTATTCTTTCTGTATAAAGCACCATTGTGCATACAATTATTTGCTTTCTTTAGGTTAAGTTTAGGTTGTTAGGTTTAAGTCTTGTTTGGGTTATAATGTTCTACTCAGCTGCTGTCCAAAAAACTATCATCATGATTCTGTTGTATGTGGTGTCAAATGTCAGACCCAGAGCACATGGAATGACCTGGTATACCCTATTTTAGAGAGGAGCTTATGTAAGGGGCTAAGCCTTAGTTTTTCCCCATGCAGGAATAGTTCATTGGGGAAGGTTATTCTTAAGAGTCCATCCATAACTGTCCTAGAGAACACCTTTTTATTTGGAATGCCAGTGGATTGGCAAGAGATGGGCCATCAGACTACCATTGCTAGTTTGATCTGTCCTCACCAATGTGTAGTGGCAAAGAGGTAGCACCTAAACATTGCATTTTAGCTGGATGCAAAGTCTTGGGCAAAGAGGGTACTTGTTTCAGGATTGATGCTTACAGCAATCTCAAACTTCTTCCCTGCTGAAGGTGGTGTATGAGAGATCTGATAGCTGGGGTGACCAGACAAAGGAGCATTAGAATCTAACATCCTCCTATAATACTGAAAGGCTGATTTTGAAGGTCATCATCACTATACCTCAGATCATATAAGATGTGATGCCTTTGGATCACTCTACCAATTACCTCCAATAGCGGCTTCCTTCCCCCTTTAAAGGATCTTGAAAACACTGCCTGTTTTGTGAGACATTGAATTTAGGACAAAGGGAGATAAATGACAACAAAATCTCATGCAAAAATTGGAGGCAATGATTGCTTCAACTTACTCCTAAATAAATGTACAGTATCGAACCTGCAGCTTAGATTGTGGGAAACATTAAAGCCCACTCCACATCTACAGAACAAGATTTATGAAATATATCTGCAGGCAAAGCATGGCTTCCAACATTTTTTACATTTTGTTCATTGTTATTCCTTTGTTGGCTGAATGTGATTTTTATGTCATCAGGTAACCAGGGGAAATTGTTTTCATCCATTCTTTCAAAAGACTTGAAAGGTTTGGAATGACAAATATGCCCATCTACGAACTACAAAAATTGCAAGGGAAAATCTGAGTCTCCCATAAAAGATGCGTAGATTAATATGATTTAAATGCACATTGGCAAATAATGTGTTTCATATATACTATCTGATGTCTTTGTGTTTCATTTATTTTATTTTATTTAATGAAATACTAACAGTAATTAACAAAAGTATGTAAAATGTTACAGTAATGAGATCTCCTTGGAAGAGAAGGCATGCAAATAAATTGAAAATCAGTATGCTACCGTTATAGAAGTAACAGATCACTTGTCATAACCAATCCCCATACCAAAGGAAGAAAACAGTCATACCTTACAGCTATTTTGTGCAATGGTGAAAATGGTTTATTACTGAAACAAAGAACTAAATCAGATTTTCCTCCCTACCTATTTTCAGCAAGAACTGAACAACCAAATGCTGTCATCTTTTTATAAAGGTGGGGTTTGAACCAAGCCCAGAAATAAGGAGGTGAAATGGATTTTTTTTAGTCACAGCCCTGTACCTTGTGAATTTGTGTAGCTCCTCTGTGCGAACTGTATTGGGCTGAATAGCCACACCCTCTCTTCTCTTTCTTCATCCCAGTTTGTTTCCCATGTTGTTCCATAAAAAAAAAAATTGGATTGACAACCAACCATAAGGGCATATGTTTGATTCAGCTTAGCAGATAGAATGATCTCAGCTACTACGATGTGTAAGCCCCATATTTTATTATAGCCCTATATTTTATTTTTACATACTTATGTAAAAAGAACAGGTCAGTTCTTTTTACATAAGTATGCCAGCTGAAAATGAGAGGTTGTTTCAGGTGTATGGAATGAAAGAAACTTGGAAATTTGAATTTGGAAAAAAAAATCTATTGGGGGGGCGGAAATTAATAAAGAAACCAAAATACTTTCTCTCCTGGTTGTGACTGATCCAGGAAAAGTAGATAATCCTTCCAAACCTATGATATGCAGAATCTACCACTGCCATTTCTCAGTGAAATGTCTTCAGTGTTTATTGGATTTCGCCTTCCACTCAGCACAAGCATTTGGAAAGTCTGATCTAATGCATATATATTAGAGCTGTCGCAAGAGCCTTTTAAAATAAACATGACTCAATTATTTCAAAGCAGCAGTGTAAATTGCCACAAAACTTTATAAATCAAACAAAAATTTCACAATAGGTATAAAATACAAATCTTAGCAGTATTATAAGCATAACAAATTAATTAAAATTCTAGATTACTAAATAACTATGCTCAATGAAATGTCCCACAATTCCATCATCTTCTCCTTCCTTCCTTCCTTCCTTCCTTCCTTGAATATATCTTAATGATGCCATCAAATATTTAGCATAATGATCTTAAATATCTTAAATATTCTCTAGAGTTGTCCTGAACTCAGATTTTTGAATGACACTTCTCTGGATTCCCAAAGAATAATCCTTTTTGCTTCTAATATGATATGATAATCTGCACTCTGTTTATGGCTTCTTACTAGACAAACCAGAAATTTCCTAGATTTAAATAAATGAGTAAATCTAAGAAACTTCTGGTTTATCAGATAAGAAGCCATAAACAGAACTCTCTTCCACCCTACTCGACTCCTTATTAATACCAACCAGAACCTGCCCTGGAGAAAGAAAGGAAACCTCTACAATAGGTATGCCTTCATTCCCAATCCCATTAGCTGGCCATTATATAATAATTAATAGCACTGAAGACCTCTGCGAGATCAAGGAGGGGCAAACTGGATGTAACTGCCACCATCTTGATTCTGTCAGGAATCATCAATAGGTTCAATCAGTGCTGTCTTAGAACTAGAACCAATTTGAGTCCTGACTGAAAAGGATCCAGATAACAGGCTTCTTCTAGAATCCTGTGGATCTGTAGGCTGAGCAACTTTTCAACCACAAACCTTCAGAAGAATCAACTACTTATTTTCCTTAGTTATATACTAAGCTTAGGATATTATTCTGGCCTCCAATTTTGATGAAATATGTCTTCTTTTCCTTAGCTCTTCCATCATTATAGTAATCGCTTACAAGCTCTACTGGATACATGTTTTCTCATCCCTAAGTGTCCTAATTATCTTAATATTTGAGCATGAGCTTCCACAAAGACTTAGAAATCAAGATGGTATTCTTTATATGTATCATATTCAATCATTTCCAGCTAAAGTGAAGTCATATATATGTAGGTCTAGATGTGTTCAGGTCTTTTCCTGTGTAAGATTGAGAGTATCTTGGTGACATTTTGGCAAGGTCCCACTCTATAAATACTGGTGGGGGAGCCTGTGTTAGGGTGACCAAGCATCCTCTTTTGCCTGGACATGTCCACTTTTTACATCCAGTCCGGGGCGTCTGGACGCCTCGGACTGGACGTAAAAAGTGGAAATGTCATGTCCGGGCAAATGGGGAAAAGCGGCTCTGGCAAGACGAGCATGCGCTCCATCGCGCTTAGAAATCCCACGATGGAGCGCATGCTCGTCTTGCGGGAGCCGCTTTTCCCCATCAGCAGCACCTGGGCGGCAGGAGAAGAGCCGCTTCGGAGCTGCACCCCCCCACCCCCACCCCCGCCTGCCCTCCTGCCCCTGCCGCCCCTGCCAGCCCCCCATCCTCTTTTTTGGAAATCAAATATGGTCACCCTAATGTATATGACATTACTTTTTCCAAAATCAGGAAGACTGCTTTTTCAGTGGCAGGAATGTGCCAGAGCAAATTAGGAGGCATGTAACTGATTAAGGTCTTTCGATTTCAGTCAGAAGCCCAAGCCAGAGTACTAATTAACTAATTTAAGATCACAGAGTGGAGCTTGTTAACTTGTAGTTAGCACTATTAGAGAAACTTGGCAGAAAAAAAGCTGCTCAGGAGGAGACATTAAAAAACAATATTTATTCAGACAATATTTTATTTTAAGGCAATGCTGTCCTGCTGGAGGGAGGACACGATGTAACAGAGAAGCCAAAACCAGGGTAGAAAAGAAAACACTTAAATAAACAGAACTGTGGGAAAGTAAATGGAGAATCCCAGGCATATCAGCTATAAAGTGACATGCTCGTGTTAAATTAAGGAGGTTTTTCTGGTAGGGTTGTCACATGTTTTTTTTCTTCAAGGAAATAGATTCAATAAAGAAGTGAGTCTAGCATTTTGGTAGAAATGCTTTACAATCTTATTTATTAGTGAAGACTACTTTTTCCCCAATGCACATTTGTACAGCTGAGAATTATTTCCATGAAATCCTTTTCTCTTAAAATGGTTGATGCGTGCTTGCTTCAGCAGCACATATACTATGTGATTTAAAAAGGACAGGTAAACACAGGTAGTCCTTGACTTAACAACCATTGCTTTAGGTTCAAAGTTTTAACAGCCACTGACAAAAGTGACTCGTGGCCATTTTTAAATACGACCTCTGCAGCATTGCGATCAAATTTTGGATGCTCGGCCACTGACTCATAATTATGACGGTTGCGGTTGTGCCAGGATCATGCGATTCCCCCTTTTGAGGTCTCGTGACAAGTCAAGTGTGTGAGGAAGCCAGATTCCCTTAACAATTGTGTTACTTACTTAATGACTCACTTAATAACCGTGGCAAGAAAGATCGTAAAATGGGGCCCAACTCACTTACAACTGTCTCGCTTAGCAATGGAAATTTTGGCCTCAGTTGCGGTTGTAACCCAAGGACTTACCTTATGCCGTTCCCCCCCCCCCCGAAACTTCTTAAATCACCTTATTTGGGCCATTCCCCTGTCCCTTCTAAGGATAATCTCCCATGAATTGGTTTTGGCATGAAGGATGATAAAGAGAAGGGAAATTATTTGGGGATTAGTCAATTTTTTTTCCAGTTTTGGACATGGGGCCAATGATAATTTAATTCTTTTAATTTGTTTTTAATTGTTTTTGATTTATTGTTTCTGTTTTTAGATGGTTGTACACCGCCCCGAGTCCCTTCTCGGGAGAGAGGCAGTATATAAATTTAAATAA
>JAEANM010029440.1:0-10180 GCA_017656035.1 Myanophis thanlyinensis | reverse complement strand
ACCCCAAGGAGGCCTGCCCTGTGGGAACGCACCGGTCGGCTGGAGGCTGACGGTGGCAACAGGCGGTCCCGTAAGTATACTTTATGGTAAATTGCGCTGAGAGCTATGGATATCAGGTGATTTTTTTAAATAAAAAAAAAATAAAATTGGATAAAGTTGGAAGAAAAAAGTCCTACAGGAAGGCATGGGAAAACTACTTCTACAACGTTTTTCCAGACAACAATATAAGTAAGCGCACAAAGTGCTGAGCTTGACATGAAGAAGAGTTTGCTGAGTCTCTTTTAAAGGGAAGGGAAATGCATAAGGGACCATTCCATATGAAAAGCCTTTCCTAATAGCTTTTGTTCAACCTGATTGCAACAGTGGCTATTGCATTAATATTATGTACATCTTTTAATTTTCATTATTGAAAACGTGACTTAGGATGTCGATATTTGATTTCTAGATGGAAGAAAATTACAGAGTAGTAAGTGCTTGTCTAGGGATAAGAAGTACATCTCCATTTGAAGCAGGGACATTCATATTAATAGGAAGGTTTTCACACATAAAATAACCTGAATAATATCTTTGATCAGTTCACAAGGTGTTTGATTTTAGCAGCTATGTTTTACATGGTCTTGTTTGTACATTTGATTGCTGCCTTGTTTAGTGAGCATTCACAATGATGAAAAAGCAACTTGACAACCAATCCTTCCATTTTTGACTTTATTGATAAAGCAAACAAAAGCTGAAGTAAGATCAGTCATAGATTCACTTAGTGATCACTTTGCTTAACGATGGAATTTCCAGTCCAATAATGGTAGCTAAATGAGGATTACTCACATTGGGTTTTTAGGTTAGTTTTATTTTCTACCTAGAATGTTTCCTAATCTGGCAGCATCTAAAAGAAATGCAAGTGACTTTTCCTATTGTCTTCTCCAGAAAATGAGCATCTACTGGGTTTTTTTTTTCCTAGAATATAGAAAAGACCTGTTGTGGGGCAGTAGTTAGAATGCAGTATTGCAGGCTAATTTTGCTGACTGCTAGGAGTTCAATCCTTACCAGCTAAAGATTAACCCAGCCTTTCATTCTTCCGAGGACAGTAAAATGAGGACTCGTATTGTTGGGGGCAATATGTTGACTCTGTAAACTGATTAGAGAGGGCTGTACAGCACTATGAAGTAGTATATAAGTCTAAGTGCCATTGCTATTGCCATATATCAATGCATACTTTAAAAACCGGTTATAAAGAATTAGTTGCTCTCATCCATCCAAATGAGTTAGGGTGAGCTATTTTCCTGAACAGGATGTATGCCAAATTATAGAGAGTGCTAATCTCTAAATTACAAATTTTCAGCCGTTATATCTTCCTTTCTTCAATGTCAGTTTGTGAGAGGTGTTAGGCTGAGAGATAGCACACTGCTCAAAGTCACCAAGTGAAATACATAGATTGGAATGAGAATCTGAAAATGAGGATTTTAGTTTTAGGCTGATTCTTTAATCATGATACCACATCAATGGCTTGGATTATTTTGGTAGATCTAAGTAGTATGCGCTCCTCTCAAACAATGAGATTAATTTGAAATATTTTAGCTTTGTGTTCAAGCCCAAAGGCCGGAAGAGAAATAAGGACCAAGCAAAATTTATGCTGACTCCCATATAGTTAATTCTTTTTGTATGTACAGAATTGAAGTTGACTCATGTGAGTTGGCTGACTCTCTGAACTTTCTTAAATTAGATATGACCCACAGAGGCCTAAAGCACATTGCTTTAACTTGTCTGTTGTTAAATTCTCTCCCCCAAGTCCTGTTTGATTATGAAAAGTTGTCCTGTGGAATGAAGTTGGCCTCTGGCTTATGGAAAATGTTCATATCTTCAAAAAGTGGCTTCTTGAATTGGCATCTAACTGAATTATTAGAAACACTCAGCAGCTTGAGGTAAAGAATTACACATTAAAAAGTTACTCAGTAGTTTTCTTCCTCCTTGAGGTAGTTTTTTTTTTTTTTTAAAAAGGCTTACAACCTATGAGACTGATATTTAAAAGAAAGAAAAATTGGAAGAAAACAAGAGAAAATATATACTATTTAAATAAAGCTACAATATAGCAGTGACAAGAAATCATTGCGAAAGAGACAAAGTGAAATGGTGGTGATATCCAGGTTCTCTCACACCAATTGCCCCAACCCATCCAGAAGAGTCTTAAGGCAATTTACAAAAAATAAAATACATAATGAAAACAAACTACTACCTTCTAGGGTGTATGGAGCAAAGTGGGAAGTAAAGAGCCTCAGAACAGACATTTTGTAAATCTGTTGCAACTTCTAACCATTCCAGTTTGGTAAAACAGCAGTAGAGAATTAGTCAGGGTTATCACAAAAATTGGAGAAGAGGGATCTAAATCTTAGAGGTTAATGCCAACACATAAATATATTTGGATTCTTCTTTATTGCAAAGTTTTATCTTTTGCATAGATAGGCTACCTCTCCTTGAAGTAAACCTTTTATCTTATTTTCCTGAATCCTTCAAGGACCTGTTATCCAGTTTATAAATGTAGGAGTTTGAGTATCTGAAGTGTAATGTAGTGGGTAGAAAAGAGAACTCAGACCAACAATGAGCTTGTATGGCTTTTATTCAAGGCTCTGATCAACTAACAACATGCTGCAGGCAGGCAGCTCCCTTTTATAGGGAACTATCTGCCTGCAACCAATCATTTCAAAGGTTTTTCCCATGCTGGGAAAGCATTGGGTAATGGAAGAGATCTGCGCATGTGCGAACACAGCACCTCTCCCTGCACAGCTGGCGCCAACAGTCCATGTGATTGATTTGGCGTGCATAGTCATTCAGATAGGCTGGCTGCTGATGTCCCTTCTCCGATCTGTGCATTCCTGGCTCTACTCTTGCTGCTGTTTGGTTTTTGCTTTCGGCCCGGCTTCCCCTCTCCCATTGGATCCTGTTGTCGGCTTCTAGTTTGTTCTGGAGCTGATCAATGTGCCTCTGGCACTCCCTGCTGTTGTGGAGGGTGAGGACATATGACCAAGGCCCTGTTATCTTTGTTATGGTGCCTGGGAGCCATTGAGAGTCACCGGCATAGTTCCTAGAGAAGATTGTTTCCCCCACTTGGAATGTTCTGTGGCTCACCTCTGTTTTGTGGGGGTGGTTGTCTAGTTGGTCCAGGTGTAGTCTGTCAAGCCTGATTCTTAGCCTCCAGCCCATTAAAAGTTCTGCTGGGCTTCGGTTGGTCAAAGTTGCTGGGATGGTGTGTTGGATTAGGAGGAATTGATTAATTTTCTCCTACAGTTGTACCAGTCCCATTTTCCTGAGGGCCTCTTTCGTTATTCATACTGCCATTCTGCCATCCCATTCTCAGTGGGGTGAAATGGTGCTGAGAGGCCATGCCAGATTCCCTGGTTCACCAGGTACTCTCCAAAACATGCTGCTGTAAATTGCAGTCTATTGTCGAAGATCATCTCTGGGAGGTTTTCAAGATTGCTGCTGTCCAGGAAGCAGACGAATCAGAACAGGAATGCGCTCCATGTCTCCCGCTTCAGATTGTATGGGGCAAACGTGAGGGATGGAGCTGTGGAAGACATCTCATTCTTTTCACAGTTTTTTTTCCTTGCTGCAGTAGGGTTAGTGATTTTGTCCGATCTGCTCTTCAGGATCCCACCTTTGTCTCCAGTGTAATGTAGTTGGTAGAAAAGAGGACTCAGACCAACAATGAGCCTGTATGGCTTTTATTCAAGGCTCTGACCAACTAACAACCTGCTGCAGGCAGGCAGCTCCCTTTCATAGGGAACTGTCAGCCTGCAGCCAATCAATTCAAAGGGTTATATTCAAAGCAATAAACTCAGTTTATTCTGCTGGTATTTTTTAAAAATTCAGGGAGGCTGGTATAGATCTATTTCAAGCTCATTTGCTATCATCAGCTGGTCATACCCTTATGGGATTTGATTTAAGGTTAAGACATCTGCCTACGATGCAGGCAACCCAGATTCATATATAGACCCAGGTTCAGATATAGACCCATATATATATCTGTGGGACTCTTTTTCTGCTTTGTTTTCCAAACTTGTAAAAGATTTTGTCAGAAATAAAAGAGTAAAAGAAAAAAAAGTACCTTAATACTTATGAAAATCATTTCTCTGGATCAGTAAAAAAAAGTAGCAAATCAACACACCTGGTTACCAATGGTAAGTTTGTATTGTTGCTGAAATGGGAGAAAGAAATATACTCACGGAGTTGAATTTGGAAATGTTTCTATAACAGAAAGTTCCTATACTTTCCCCAAATCATTTTGAGGACGTAAATAGAAATGTGTGCCTCATTTTTAATGAGATTGGACTTAGGTTCAGAAATGAATTTCAAAAGTAAGTGACACACTAAGACAACTGTGATACTGTCATTTACTTTACTGGATAGCATGACTCAGATTTTCATTATTTCTAGGTGAACAAGTTATTCAAGTGTGCCATTTTGTATTATTCATTACAAGTAGAAAATATATGGTGATAAACAGTATAATAGTCCTTTGAGGTAGATATGCTAGATCTTATTAAATATCGAGGGATAAATCTTGCACCCCATAATGTTTTTTTTCCCCCAGATTTTAACCTTTAAAAAAAGTTAAAAAAAACTTTTTCTGCTGTGTTCCTATGTAATCATTGCAGTTGCATCAGACCTTTTTCAAGAGAATTTATCGGAGAGAAAAATGGAGAGATAGTCAAAATATTGATGAGTAATGATTGAAAGTATGCTTCTCTTATCAGCACAAAGATTTTAAAAATAAATACATTCAAACATAGGTAAATGTTTCCTCATTTATGAATGCAAACACTTAAATACAAGTCCTGATACCTTCTTGGAATCTCAGAGGAATTTTATCTCAAAACCACTTTTTTTCCCTTTCCTTTTCAATCTTTGCTCATGCAGAGAGCAGGTTTCTTTGTCAGAGGAAACTTATGGCCACTTTTTGAACAAATATTTCTAAGTCTGCCCAGCCTTAGCCAGGATAATATGAAATGAAACTTTTGGGAATGAACCCTGTGCATGTTCATTATCACTGTCATTAGTGCTCTGTTATGGATGGATCACAGAGAAAATAGATCTCTATAAATCTGCTGGCTTTGGCAGGAAAGGGGAAACAAGTTGTGACAAATGGCTAAAACTTAGCTTCCCCTTTGTGGGTCTGTTCAGTCTTCGTTTCAAAGTCTGTTTTCGTAAACCAACTAAGATGCCCTGACTGAAGCCTCAAACAGGAACAATCCCAGTCAAATTTGGATGCAATATAAATACCATATAAGTTTTAGTTTTCAGAATTATATAGTTGCCCGCAGGAAGGAAATACAAGCAAATGAGCAAGCTCATTGATATTACTTACACAGAAACCTTTGAAGCAACTGATGACCTGGTCTTTCAGAAGTTTTGGAACAAAGAAATAGGGGAAGAGTATCCCAAGCACCCAAGAGAATTAACTTTGTGAAGGATAGAATAAAATGGGAGGAGGTCCCAAGAAGGTAAGAAAAAAATGGAAGGAAAAGGAAAATGATTGGCCCAGGATTTCCTTTCCACAGAAACTTTTGTGAATCTCCAGAACTTAAAATGTAGTTAGCGAGAACTTGTCAAATATGACAAAAATGTGACAGGGTTTCTGTGGCATGCAAACAAGGCATTCTAGGTCTGTTCCCTATTCAAATGATAAAGGGTTATATAAGCCTTAGAATTATGTTTTGTCCTCACAATTACCTCACTAACGGATTTTCTCTGCTGGCTTCCCAAGAGGTTGATCCAGCTCATTTGGTTAGGTTATAATCTGCCTCCAATTCATTCTCATTAATAATGAATAAGTATTTATTGTTTTTAGTTTAAACATGGTTATTCAGGTTGCCTGAAATTAAAGATGGTGGTGGGGTTGTTTTTTGTAGATTAAGCTAACTGCTAGAAAGAGACGCCAAAACATGGAAAATTTAAAAAGAAAGGCCAAGGATTGAAGGGTGTAAAATGTGCACAATATAGTGAAAAAGGAGAATCTTAAAGAAGGTGAAAAATGAGGTTTGAAAGAAAAGAACATGCTCTGTGGCAAAATTTGGCCAATTATCACCTGGAAGAAATGTCATGGAAATTACATTCAGGCTATTTTCTGCTAATGAGGGAGAGAAATTCAGGGAGTGTACCTGAAGAAGCTCAAGCAAAGCAGGTTGGGGAAAAATGTGTGCTTGAGAGAACAGACTGACAATGGAATTTTCTTTTGGAAGAAAACAATTGGAAGGGCAAAATATAAAAGGCGTCCAGGCTTATTTTTGTTTGTTTATTGATTTATCTGCAAAGCTTATAAGCCACTCTGATGTTCCATTGATAGGAAGAAAGCATACAAACAAAAGACATTTGGGGCTGAGGGCTATAAGTCATGGACTAAGGAGTTCAGCTAGGTGAAGTCTGGAGACTAAATTTTGACAAGACACTCTGTCATCTTGTCACTTCTATTATAACATGTATGCCAAAAAGAGAGGGGTGGGCATGACAGAGTGAGAGAAAAATATGCAGTTACTTCTGTTATAGGCGGGTGGGGAAAGCATATTAATTTGCGTCTTTGACAGAAAGGCTTTTGATGTTCCAAGAACATTTTAAATAGGCCCAAAATAGCAGGGGTTGTTGGGGTTGGTATATTTATGTGTATGAAGAGAGAGGGAGAGAGAGAATTATAATTCTGAAAAGCCTTATTGTGAGCATATGATTTTAAAAAGGACGCAGTGGGTTATATTAGAGAAATGTCTGGTTATAAAGAGACCAGAAATATTGTCTTATCACTATACTGACATACAGAAGATCACTTTGAAGCAGAAGCTTGTTAAAGATTCACAAATGACTGGTTAATTTTTCCACGATCAATGTTTAATATAGAACATCTCTAAATAGTCCCTTTTGGACTGCTTAATTTGTGGTTATTTGTTCTCCATTTCCTATTTAACCTTTGCCTCCAAATTCTTTACAGCTATTTTTACATCCCAGTTGTTACTCCAAGAAACCATTTTCTTAGGGCACTGAGAAAAACATTTTCCTTCAGCTGGAAGTTGGGGGCATCTGTGTCATGAATATGTACAAAGTGTAGTAAAGTACAAAGTATCATCAATATGTGTCCATTTCATGAGACAAGGATCTGTACATTTCCATTCATGGCACCACACATTAAACACACCTGAGACATGATTCAGTTAATTAAGAAACTAACTTGGTTGAGATGAAATATATCCCACACTGAGCCACAGATTCATTTAGTATGATGTAACTGTTGTGTCTGCGCAGGTGCGGACGAACTCTTCTACTTAGTAACCATGGTTCTTTCATCGTCAACTAGTGGGAGACCATTTGGAGAACTGACTTGGTTTTGCGAATACCTAAAGCTCTGTTATTAGGCTGATGTCATGAAAAGAAGACCCGGCATCAGAGAGTTAATTCAGAAGGAAAACAGCTAAGATAAACATTCTCCAGGAATAGAAAGAAAAGAGAATATGATGGAACAAAGGCCATTTGATATATTGCTTTTTGAGGTCAGAAAATATGCATTCCAAGGAAACTAGGAATGTTCTGTGGTTACTTCACAGGTTGGCTGTTACCCCAAAAGGAACTGACTATTTGAAGAATGGCACTGAAGGATAACCCTCAAATAAGTAAGAGATCAGAAGTAAGAAATATTTATCTCTCTAATGGGCAGCAGAGTAGCCAACACACACACACACACACACACGGATCCTAACCTTTTTCTATAGCTCAACAACCTCTCACACAGGCAATCATATCTTATCACTCCAGGAACAAAGACCCAAGTCACAAATAAGCTTTCAGCTCCCTGGCCTTGACATCAAGGGTGATGCAGGACTTGAAATTTGCCTAGACAAATTTCTGTGAGAGCAATATTCCCATCTTCATTTAGATCTGCCTATTCATCCAAAATTCATGAATGAACAGGTAGGTCTGGCATTCACCTGCAAAGTTTCAGTCTGGGTGTCCTGTCACTCCAACCACCATGTCCTCATGACAAGGTTACAGAATAAAAAAGACCTAGTTTGCACCTCTTGATGAGTTCATATTTTTAAAAGAAGAAAGTATTTCAGAATTTGATCAACAATCATCAATATTTTTGAAAATTAAAAGTACAACTCCAAATTGGCATTACAAGATAATCTAATGCTACTTTATTTTCTCTTTCAGGATCTTCTCATTCCACACAGTACACTTGTCTAATATTATGGTGCTTAAGTTTGATTTATCTAAAGATGTTAATAGGATGGATTAAAATAATCCTTTAAAAAGAAAGGCTTCAGCTGTTTGTAAATTGCTGTGAAACGTTTCTGAATTTGTAGAAAGAAATTCCTTGACCATTCTTCAGAACCTTTATAGATGTTTGATTTTTATTTTTTTCCCTGTTATGAAAAAGATGCCCCTTTAAAACTCAGTTCCTTTTTTTTCTAACATATATCCTGCGTTCTCAATTACATTTCCCTTTGTGTGAAAAAAAAACCACTTGTGATTTTATATTTGTAATTGAAACTAAAACTGCCAGTCATTAAATAATATAAAGGGGTTAACATTGCAGTGTTAAATTCAAATAATCTCTCTCTCTCTCTTCCTCTCTCTCTGTATGTGTGTATACATGCATATGTGTATGCTGGAGACATAATCTTCCTCAAATAACCACATCCTGTAGTGATATCTGAAAGGAGGGGAATTTAGACTTAGCTACTAGAGAGTATGATTTTGCTTAAGTTGCTTAACTTAATAAAATATTGGCATTTGTTTCTATGTATACTACAGGTAACCTGGGTATAATGCAATGTTTATTTAAAAACAGAAACTAGACTCCACAAGCAAATGAGGATAAATTAAAAGGCAAAATTACTATGCTTCTGTACAATGCTTTTCTGCATAGCATGATTTTGTGAATATTTTTATTTCTTAATTGACAATAACAAGTGGTACATACTTGAGGACTTCTATTTTAGATAGTGGTCATAAGTTTAACAATGCAGTTGTGCAGAATCATAGTAAATTTTGGCTTTGTAAACCATTTGAGTCAAGGATTACATAGGGACAGTGGTGGGATTCAAATAATTTAACAACTGATTCTCTGTCCTAATGACCAGCTGAACCAGCAGTTCTCTGAACTGCTTAGAAAGTTAACAACTGGTTCTAGTGAATATGTGCGAAATGGTTGAATCCCACCTCTGCATAGAGGCCAGGAGCTTCTCTATATACAAACAGGTGTGAGGAACCAAATTATATTTGAAAATCCGGAGAAAACTTAAAACAGAAAATTGTGGTCACTACTAAATTCTTGGGAAGTAATCAGATTAGGAATCCCTTCCAATGAATATATTTACAGTATCCTTTTAATAGTTGCCATCAAAACATTGAAAGATTATTGAGCAGATAAGAGAACAGGTTTGGTATGTGCTGTTACAAAGGATAAGTTTCAATTCAAATTACAGAAAAGGAGATAGTTCAGTATGAGGGAAAAATAGATTTGGGTTGCAAACATTCAAATGATCATTAAATAGTAACAAAGAGATTTAAAATCATTTTTGCCTCTTCAGCAAAAGACATCTAATGGCCCTACATATTCTGTTAATGGATTACTCTGTCTAGGTCAGTCACTGAACACTTGGATGCAGTGCATGATATTCTTGATAGGCTAAATGATCAAAATGGCTTTTTAAATGCTAGAATTTGGATTATGTAGCAGCAAAGAAAATCATATTTAAGTCTATATGGCTACATGTCCTCATCTACAAACATCAAATTTCCATATATAGGAAGAATATATTGTTTAGGTCTTTACATAAGAATCATGAGGGATATAGTTATGATCTAGTTACAATCACAACTGAGCCCAACATTTCTATTGCTAAATTTCTTTTGTTCCATTTTATGACCCTTCTTGCCACATTTGTTAAGTGAATCACTGCAGTTGTTAAGTTAGTAACATGGTTGCTAAGTGAATCTGGCTTCCCCATTGAGTGTGCTTTTCAGAAGGCTGCAAAAGGTGACCATATGACCATGGGACACAGCAATTATCACAAGTATGAGTCATATAATTGTATATATATCATATATATATATATGCCAGTGCAAGAAGGCACCAGCCTGAAGATGGCGAGTGGGACCTCGCCAAAATGTTGCAAAGATATTCTCAAACTTACACAGGAAA
>JAEANM010029438.1:0-10181 GCA_017656035.1 Myanophis thanlyinensis | reverse complement strand
AGTTAAAATGTTCAAGAATCTTTAGTTGTCCCTTTGACACTTTATTTCCAGCTTTAAAATGCCTATTCATGTCAAAAGGGATTAAAAGGGTCTCTTGTTTAAATCGCTTCTTCTTAATGATCAAAGTCAGTAATATTGTAAACATGGGAGAGAAGAAATTCCCCTTCCCTTCTCCTTTGATGCTTAACAAAGTTTCTTTAGGGATAATATTAATCTTTAAAATTCAAGTTCAAATTCCAGGGTATTTTGCATAGATGTTTCTCCATAAATCCGGTTAATCAAGCTTTCTCCTTAACAACTGCCTCCTGCACAATCTTGTCTGGTCAGGTTCTTCTTTGAGGTGGCCATTTCTGACCACCACTGCAACCACCTTCGGGAAAAGGAAAGCCAGCCGAGGAGAGGATTTGCAGCTATCCTCAACCCTGCTAGCAGATTCCCCCCTCTTCACCACCTCTGCAGGGTGGCTATAACCCCGAACCCAAATGGCTCGGGGTGCTCCAGCAGCGAGCACAGATCAAAACCATGCACAATCATGGATTCCAACCTGTCACTGAAGAAGCCAAACTGGAAGAGAGGTGTTTTTTTTTTAAGTTTCTAAGTCTAGCAATAAACATCACACATAATCTGTGTTTTCTGTGGTAGAGGAAGAGTTGGGAAGGCCCAACTCAATAGCTGAAAGGCCATCAATGGCTCACTCCAAATTATACTGGGATTCCATCACAGATGACAGAAAAACCTGCTACCATTAATAACTAATTCAAAATTACTGGTCCTCAATAAGATACTGATTTATTATTTAGCATTTGTTCTTTTGAGTGAGAGAATAAGATCAGTGTTTCATTTTTTAAGTAAACTTTGCTAGAACTTTTTTCTAGCAGTTGCATGCTCCATATCTTTTTTTTTTTTTAATTTTATCTGCTTGGCATACTACCAAATGTGGTTTGCTAATGACTATGGAAAAGGCATCATGGGATTAGAAACACATGTTGTATCACTCTGTATACAGAGTGCAGTACATACATCAAATTCTCAGGCAAATGTAACAAGCTAGCGTATTTACCACTTAAACATGACAATGATGATAAATGTGAAAAACAGCTTTTTTAACAATATATAGATGTTCAGAAATCCTGTTTGGATATGTTAAATAGAAAAGTCTTCCAGTTAAAGGC
Source organism: Myanophis thanlyinensis (assembly GCA_017656035.1). Lineage (NCBI taxonomy): Eukaryota > Metazoa > Chordata > Lepidosauria > Squamata > Homalopsidae > Myanophis > Myanophis thanlyinensis. The sequence continues at coordinate 9,009 of JAEANM010029438.1, read as the reverse complement.
ACTATCTACATGTTGGCTCATATCTTTCAGGAATTCTTCTTTTATAAGATTTTAAATAATTAATATATATTTACACATGGAAGACTGTACTATTTACTAAAACAAAATTTAAAACAAAAAGTCACACACAGTGCTAGCTGAGATGTATCAGCTGATTGATGAAGGAAGTTGAGTTGAGAAAATTCATAAAATACCCAGTAATGCTAACTTTGCTAGCCAAATAAACCTCTGATATGTACAGCTTTTAATGAGGTGATAAAGGCCAGCTGCTCACATCCATCTCAAAGAGCTTATCACAGGGCTGAACTCCCTGCACCAGCATTGACCATGTATTGAACTAAATTTGTATTATATATCATCTGTAAAAAAAATCCCCCAAAAGCCACTGAATCTCTGAAGCGCTTCAGAGCCACCTGATTCAATCCATTACTTCAAAGCAAGTCTCTGCTTTACTTTGCAAACCTCCTTTAATGGGGTAATTTGATTGAAGCTTCATCAAGTCAACTTACCCAACTCAAAGCTTCTCACAGCCCTATTAAAAAAGAATTTCAACATCATTAGGAGCTTTGCTACTTAAATAAAAAATTGAATTAGTTTTTACAGGTTGATATTTCACCTGTGTCTTAAATAGTTATTGTGGGAGAAAAAATTATTTTCCACATTAACTGTTTGAGCTTTCCTCTATCCAATTTTTTCCTCTTCCTTTCAATTCTTCAATGGGTGGATATATGCATACATTGTGACCATAATCACTTTTTTCCTTCCTATGCAGTAGATTATAGCATTGGAAGAAGGCAGGAAGGAGTATATAATGTACTAAGCAACTGAATAACTAAATGTCTATGGAGATTCTCAGTCATCCAGGTCAAGGTGTCCCAAAGGTGCTTTTTCAAGAGGCAACTGGACTTTGTTTTTTCTTTGAAGATATTTCACTTCTATTCCAAGAAGTTTCTTCAGCTAAAGATAAATTGGGATTTATGTGGTAGTTTCTGTCTGTAGATTTAGAACAAGTGATCCACACAAAACACACCCAAACTCCAGCCTTTGGATTTTCTTTCATTTCATCATAAACAAAATGAGAAGCATTTCTATTAGTAATGGAGATTCTTATTGCCAAATGACAATAGAATAGAATAGAATTCTTTATTGGCCAAATGTGATTCGTCTTCGGTGCATATGCTCTCTATGTACATTAAAGGATATGGTACATATGGCAGGAATCATAAGATACAACACTTAATGATACACAATACCCGAGGCATTTGTTTCTGCTGAAATTTCCTTTCTCATACCTTCCTCCAATAATTCTTATAAGCAGCAGCAAAACATCAGAGACTTCATTTATCCATGCCTGATCAAATAGTACTAGGTAAACTATTTCTTTACTGGCAAAATAAAACTTCTAATGAAATTTATCCTTCTATGTTATAGCTATATTTATAGCCATTCCACTTAGAGTTAACTAAGGGCATTAATTACGCCAGATGACAATCTCTCTTGGGTTGACAAGACATGGCAGGATCCACTTCAAAGCTCAAGTAAGATACTTTTGATGTGCCTTTATATATTCTAGATAATCCTTCTAGTGTCATAAACCAATGGTACATCATTTTATAAAGATTCTCTTTAAGAGTATAGTGTAAATTTAAATCTTTTCATCCATCCTCTCATTGTTCCATCTATATATTATAACATTTTAGTCCACTTTATCATACATTCTTTTACTTCTTTCAAATTTTAATATGGGTTTATACATTTTAGCAATCACATGTTTACATTTGTATACAATTCTGTTTCAAAGTCAGATTTAGAGAATTCAAAATCATATTTTGTCTATATTATATCAACAATATCATATTGTTATCTTTATTTACTGATTCACTGTATCAGTAAAAAGCTCCACATAGATCTCAATTGCTAATTCTTCTTTTTAAATTATTTTTCTTGGCTTCTACTCCAAGCAAAATAGGAGATACACATGATTCTGTTGACCCATGAGTAGAATAAAATGCTATTGCCCTAAGCCTTTCTACTAAATCCCCCAATCATCCTAATTACTACACTAGCATGATTCTTCCTTTCCTTAAAATCTAACCCTGATCACATTCCTGTGTGCTATTAGGCACATAACAGACAAGCTACTATTGTGGCTCCAATAACTTTACCTCTCTTCTTCTCCCATGTTTCATATTTTTGTTTTCCATTATTATAGCCACACAGCCTGTCTAAAATTAATGAAATTGTCTTGCTCCACATGACCTTTCTGAACCAAGTCTTAAAAGCATCATTATTTCGCATTATTTTGTGGTTGAAGTACAATGCTCTCTGGCTGAACAATCTTTAATTAATAATACAAAATAATACAAAACCATTTCTGATGTGTTCAAATCAGTCCCTCATATTCTTCTGCAAAAGCATATTAAAAAGTGAGTCTTTTGTGATGATGAAAAAAGAAGAATTCTGTTATTACTTTTAGCAGGTGAATTAGGCTGAAAGGCTTATGCAATTTTTCAATACATGTGGCCTTTTTCTTCTTAGAATCAAAGCATTAATCAAAGTACTCTGCTGTGATAACTATGGTAAGAATCCTTCAAATAATTAACCTCCCTCCCCAAAGTTAATCACTGTTTCTCCATTCAGAGTCATGTGACATATTATCCATACATTTTACTAGAATTTACTATTGTTCACGTATTTTACTAGAATTTACTATTGTCATCTATTTTATTAAAAACATTGTCCAAAAACTTTTCTACCATATTATTACTGGACTGTGAATAATCATCATATCATATTTAATTATGAGGCACATGAAAAATTAGTTGATCCATGAAAAATCATTCTGACTCCTACATGGTCTGTTATGTCCTGGCTATGCCAATCCTCCTTCACATTGTTTCATTCCATGTCAAGTTAAACTCAAGAATGACATGGAACAGTTTAGCTAAAATTCAGTTCTTTATTTGTTTACATGTAACAGACAGAATCTTGCCAGACTGTACCCTTATTTCCCACAGCCTAATAAATATATCCCTGGAGATTCTAGGGAGCGGCTATCTGAATTTTCTTTCTCTATCTCCTACGCATTCTGGACTATACTATCTCTTGTCTCCCTCCCTCCCCCCTCCACCCACCCCCCAAAATGTATTCCTTCTTTCCTGGTAAACTGCTATCTTATTATAGTCTTTCACACCTGCTCCCCTCTCTATGGAGGTGAGAGATCTGGCAATTTTTAGAAAGTAAGTCCTCAAAATGGGAATTGCTCCACATAACATTCTGGACAAAACAGATCTATTTTAGAGCAGGTCTATCATCATGACATCATACATCACATGTTTCAGAGAAATTATTTCTCTGAATAATTGATACAGTGATACAGAAGTGATACAGAATGTTCTGAAGTTCTCAGGAATAATTCATTCACAGATCAAATAATTCTGAACATTATATTAATTATAATTGCCTGTTTCTTCTGCATTTCATTTCTCTTTAACCTCTCTGTCTTTTTATCCCCACTAGTTGTACAATAGATTTGATGGAATAGATTACAGTCGCTGTAAAGCTTATGTTATAATAATTTAGTAAGTCTTCAAGGTGCCACAAAGTATTCTGACAATATATTAACTGTGTGAATTTTTAACTTGTATTGTTTACTATCAGTCTGTTATTGGTCCAGTGCAGTTTAAAGTTGGGAAGGTGGGAAGGATGGTACAGACTCAGACAAAAGGAGAAAATTATCTCTCTTCAAAAATGTATTGATCAAAACTGAAGTTATGCTTCACTTATTCTTCAGAATTATACTTCATTCCTTGATTTCTTATTTGTGTAACTTTTGTCTTATTTCTTTAACTTATCTAACTATGTTCAGTTAGATAGCATAGAATCTCTATTTCTCGATTATTCCATCATTGCCTACTTTACTTTTCTCTTATTTTATATTTCTATACTTGCTATTAGTGGTTACAACTGTTCCCATTTATTTGGGTTAAATTCTGAGATGTCTTTTACTGAATTTGAGTGGATTAAAATGTTAAGATGGCAGCTGAAATGGTGCAATTGAACCAACCACAGGAATTGTTCTTCCCTTCTCCTTCAGTTTTGAATACTTTTTTTCTCTCTACTTTTTAGCTTTTTTCTTCTTCTTCAGATACAACACTGCCATCAAGATGATCACTGAGTGTCTTTTCCTGAGACAACCACACACACACACCTTTTAAGGACTTGCTCATCTGCCACTAATACCTATTGTCAGCTTCATCCAGGATCTTTTTAAATGATCTGAATGTGACACAGATGAAAGGGAGAAAGGTCTAGATGGTTCTGCCTCCATAGTCATACTCTCACATAAGGAGATAGTAAGTAATATGTTATTATACAGTGAACAATATAAATTAATCACAATATTCTTTCTGATTTCTTGCATAAGTTATTAGTTTCCTGTCTTTCCCACTCTCTCTTGTATTTGCATATCTGCTTTTGTATCTTTCCACAGAACAAAACTGCTGCTTATGTGTCATATGGATCTCAATACTTCATCTTAGAGGAAATATTACTTCATATTTTCTCCTTATTAAGATGAAATAGACACATACTCATAGCAAAACAGATATAAAAACTATAACATATGAAATTATTTAGGACTCAAAAGAAATGATTATAATTGTATAGAAGCACAAATTTAGATCTACATACCAAAGGGAAAGGATGGATAAAATAATGGACCTTAGACAGTGAGAGGGAAAGATGAAATATTTCACAGGTAAGAAAAAACAGAGAGTGGTTAATCTTGACTATTTATTTGTGCTCCACAAATCATCTACTTTGCTTAAAATAAATCCAGTTTTAACATAAATTAGACCTCACCATCTCACAATCCCTAAAAGAAGTGATTTTACTTGCAGAAATGTGTTTAAGAAGAAATTTGCTTCTCCAATCTCTTCCCTGAATTGCAAACATCTATGCCAGTATTTCTCAACCTTAACAACTTTAAAATGCATGGATTTTAGTTCTCAGAATTCCCCAGTCAACATGAGAGTTGAATGCCACACATAGTTAAGTTGCTGAAGTTGAGAAACACTGATTTAGATAATAAAATCTTTTCTTAAAGTAACACTGATTTAGATAATAAGATATTTTCTTAAAGTACAGACTTTAATTATTTTGTACCAGATTCATGATATTTAGCTCAATAACTAATTTGGGGAGAAATTTTATTATTGTTTTGTTTTTCTCCCATTTCTGCCATTACCAAAATATAGCAACAAGGCAAGTAGATGGATAATAGTTGTTAGTTTCTATTAAAATCCAGTATTTAGAGAAGTGATTATGACATTACTAAAAGAGTCATCATAATATGTTCAAAAAAAAAAAAAAAGCTGCAGGATCTTATGGAGGAGCAATACTGAGGCCAAAGCTACTGAAATTTATTTTAGAAAAAAAAATAGCTGTAGAAACATTTTATAGGAATAAATAAGTAGAGGGTTAAGCAGTTACTTACCTCCATTCCTGCTCTGCTCAAAACTCTAGTTTCTGACAGCTGTTGCTGGTTGCTTAAAATGAAGAGGAAATATGTACTATGCAGCTGTGTATCATATATAGTTTGAGCTTAATGTTTTCTGGATTTATTAGCTGTTCATATATTTCAATAAACCTTCTTCAAAATAGCTTCTTCACAGAATAGAATAGAATATGAAAAACACCAGCCATAGCATGTGCTCCTATTCTTCATGTAGCTATGTATACAGACACCTCATCACTTTGGTAGCAATTTAACCTTTGGTAGTTTATTTTTAATAGCTAGTATTTGTCAGCCCCCAAAGCTACTTAATCTTAGATGCACCTCTATAATTTATAGCCAAAGCTAATAGTTTTAGCAAATTGGATCCAGTCCATCAAAAACTGTGACTTACATCAATAATGAAAGCCTGAATATAAAATGCCTGTGCCAAGCAATTTTCATAAAACAGTGACAAATAGGAGCTTGTGCTCCTGAAAACTGTACCAAAAGGTATGATAACTGAACAATTTTTATTCTTTCTGTTGCCAAAAGTCACCTCAGTTTGGTAGGTAAGATGGCATACAACAAACATACATGTATACTGTACACACATGCACACACAATGCAGCTGTTCAGCACTGCATGTCCTGCAAACTTTGTTTGCAGAAAACCTTATGCTTCTCTTCTATTTAGCCTTCCACAGGAAAGAGAAAAGAAATACTTAATAATAGTTCAGCAAGAATTTGGAAAAACAGCCTTCAGTTTTCCTTACATTTTGGTTGGAAATGTAACATGACATTACCAACATCCAGTCTGGAGTTTAGGAACACAATGTTATATTTACCAGATCTCGTAGAGTATCACAAACTTACTTCAATAACTACCATTAAATCTCTACATGTCTCCCCACTCCCCAGCCAAAGATCTTATATTCAAAAGATGTACCAAACTCCTCTCATTAATTAAAAGAGTTATATTGGAAAGGAGAGAGAGACTCAATGGAAATAAACAGTGTAAAAAAAACACACCGAGCAAATTTGTTTCTATTATTCCTCCCTATACTGAAAATGATACAAAGTAGTTTATTCTTATTTTCATATTACTTTAAAAAGGATACCAAAACATTATTTTATCTGTCACAGATCCAATGCTATTGTTAAATGAACTGATGTAAATTATACAAAGAGCACAATTGGATTTTTAAAAGTTCCCTATTATTTATTAAAGCACTTTAGCATGCCTTGTTCTGATGGTCGGATCCATTTTTAATTTGTGTCAGGGTTGAGCATCCTTTATCAAATCTTTTCAAAAATTGCAAGTCTATTGCACAAGAAAGATGCTGAAATGAAGCTTCTACCCAGAGATTTGCATTAAAGAAAGGGAAGATTGCAGCTCAATTTAATTGTATTCAATTTGTAGTCTTAGTAAGACCACACTTGAAATACTGCATCCAGTTTTGGTCACCACATTACACAAAAAGATATTGAGACTCTGGGAAAAGTGCAGAGAAGAGCAACTAGGATGATTAAAGAGATTAAAACATATGAAGAACAACTGCAGGATTTGGGTCTGACTAGACTAGAGAAAACAAGGACTAGGGTAGGGGGGTCAGGATAGCAGTTATGCAGTATTTGAAGGGCTTCCACAAAGAAGAGGGCGTCAGCTTATTTTCCAAAGCACCAGAGACCATAACAAGAAACAATGGATGAAAACTAATCAAGGAGAGAAGCAACCTGGAATTATGGAGAAACTTCCTAACAGTGAGGACAATTAACCAGTGGAGTAGCTTGCCTTTAGACATTGATAGAAGCATGAGTATTGATAGAAGCAATGCTGCCTTCTAACCCCTTTGCCACCATGGCTCCTAATAATGCATTCTTGTAATAATATTACTGGTCTGGGGAATGACGAAAGTATGGTACGAACTTTCTAAATTATCAGATATGATTTTTGAAATTGAATTTTGATCCTAACATTTGATCAATGTTAACCCATGATTCTATCCTTCCAAGGTCAGTAAAATGAGGACTCAGATTGTTGGGGGCAATTTGCTGGCATTTGTAAATTGCCCAGAAAGTGCTATAAAGCGCTATTGAGTGGTATATAAGTCTAAGTGCTATTGCTATTGCTCATATTAAGTTCAACAACGTAAATACATCAAAACAAGAAAACTCACTCAAGACCCAATTTTAAAAAATAATTATAAGATTGTAGAAGAGATATGATAAAATAAATAGAATATATCCAAATATAATGTGAAATATAAATGCTTAACTGATCTGAAGTCATTACATATTTAAATAGGAAAGAAAAAAAATCACATCTGATTTTTTTTTAAAGAAATTTCTACCAAAGAGGTAGAGGACTGTATAAAAACAATCTTGAAATGAAAAGTTGTGACTCAAAAGAAAACCTGAATTAATTACCTGAACTATTACACCTCAGAAGATAAGCATGCTTGAAATTGAATAATTTAATGAAGAGACTCTGAAAAATTGAAGCACATAGAGTGACATGAGGTTAAGTCCTGTAAAAAAGTAACAGATTGCTATAATGTCCCTTAAAAAAAAGTAGTGGCAACCAAAATTACTATTTGGCCTGCTGTCTGTGCTTTGCAACTTGATAGAACGTGTTATCAAGGATAAAACTGTAAAGAATATAAAGGAGAGAAATCTGCATGCCAAGCAACGTGGTATGCCAAACCATTCTTGGCACATTATTTTTCAATGAGAATATCAATGAGTATTTAGCTAAGGGTGGTTTGATAACATTAAAACAGTGCTCTAAATGTATTGGATTTTCTTGGCAAGGCAGTTTTTTTTTAATAAGCTTGATCACTTCACAGATTTGCTCAAAAATGTTCTCCTATTCTAGCAGTAAGAACCTTCCTAATACCATGTCAGCATATTGCTCTTTCTTGTAGCAGTTCTCTAGAGCTACAAATTGGAGACTTTGCTATTCCTGTAGGGAAAGCTGAAATGAAATCTATGACTTCTGCATGCAAAGCAGAACACTTCCCTTAATTCTGGAAAGATTACTAAATATTTTCTAAATGGTAACAATAGAATCTTTAGGGAAAGACTTTTGCTCTGTAGATAAAGAAGACAGAGCTCATCTTGCTGAGTTTTAAAGCTCATTTTGTTTTCACATTGTTGACTGCCATTTTTTTTATCAGCTACTCTAATAAAAAGTGATCTTGGAACTGCACAGTTCTGCTTGGAATTTTGGATATTGTACTTAGTTCAAAATAAAATAACAACATCAAGGATCTGGCAGTTCTAGTAACTGAAGAGCCTAAGTATCAAATACACTAAGTATAGGTGCATTTTGCAATATGGACAACAGTCTACTATTGTCTTCTTAGGCAGAACAAAGACAATTGTTAAGGAGTACAGTCCTCCGTTAGGAGAATGAGTACACAACGGAGCGTATTTTAGAGTAATTTTTGGTATATTACACTATACACTTTCACTGAGCAGCAAAAATAGGTTTTAGTTTGATGGAATTAGACT
>JAEANM010029437.1:0-10181 GCA_017656035.1 Myanophis thanlyinensis | reverse complement strand
CATCCAGCCACCTCATTCTCTGCTGTCCCCTTCTTCTTTTGCCCTCCATCATTCCTAGCATTAGGCTCTTCTCCAGGAAGTCCTTCCTTCTCATTAGGTGGCCAAAGTATTTGAGTTTCATCTTCAGGATCTGGCTTTCTAAAGAGCAATCAGGGTTGATCTCCTTTAGGACTGACCTGTTTGTTTGCCTTGCAGTCCAAAAGACTCGCAGGAGTCTTCTCCAGCACCATAGTTCAAACACCTCAATTCTTTGGCGCCCAGCCTTCCCTATGGTCCAACTTTCACAGCCATACATTGCAACTGGGAAAACCAAAGCCTTGACAATACACACTTTTGTTGGCAGAGTGATGTCTCTGCTTTTTTGTATGCTGTCTAGCTTTGCCATGTCTTTCCTCTCCAGGAGCAAGTGTCTTTTAATGTCTTGGCTGTAGTGCCTATCTGTGGTGACCTTGGAGCCCAGGAAAATAAAATCTGTCACTACCTCCATTTCTTCCCCATCTATTTGCCATGAATTGAGAAGGCCGGGTGCCATGATCTTAGTTTTCTTAATGTTGAGTTTCAAGCCAGTTTTTGCACTCTGCTCCTTCACCCGCATCAAAAGGCTCTTTAGTTCCTCTTCACTTTCTACCATTAGAGTGATATCATCTGCATATCTGAGGTTGTTGATATTTCTCCCTGCAATATTATAATTTCAGTGAATAATTTCACTGGTCACTATTTAGTGGACTTAGTGGACATTTTTTTCTGATTCAGCAGGGCTTCTTTTACTTTTAGAAATCAGCCTGGTCTTGTATTTGGGTTTCAGCTATGAGCATCCATATGATTCCAAGAGGTTTACAAAAAGGACATATACTGGTGCAACCTCTTGTAGCTGGCATTTAGGGATACACTGCTTCTGAACCTGGAGGTTTCCAGTTAGCTGTTATTGTTAAATTATCGTTCAATTAGTTACTATTATTAAGATTTAGGACTGAACGTTATAGGAAGAAATTGTAATCCATGGTGGCAAAAAATAAATAAATCAGGAATACAGTAACACATTTTCTAATTAACAAGTTTAATTAAAAAAAAAAAAGCTTTCATGCACTGCTGCTCATTTTATCAGATACATAGAATAGCTAGACTGATGTAGGATTCAAACTGGGGTGAGTTGGAGAAGAAAAAGTTATGCCAACCTAGAGTGCACATGAGACAGATAAGTACCCTGTCAATTACAATTACAATGTGTTAAAAATCCATTGTTGGTATTTATGAGCTTTTCTTACTGCTCTGCTCCTGTGAGACTAATGGCTATTACCTCATTTAAGATCCTAAGTAAATTATGCTTTATGTAAAATGCTATGTTTATAGAATTTATATAGACCTATACTGTAAAGTTATTTTGGATGCTAAAAATAGAATGGAGACACTGTATTGACGTGGAATCTGAGTGACCAGCAGTGTCCTTTGCCTCTATCAGTGTTTCTCAACTTTATGGATTCAACTCCCAGAATTCCCTAGCTACAGTTAATGATAGAATTCTGGCTAGAGAATTCTCAGAGCTGAAGCCCGCACATCTTAAAGCCCAACTCCAAGAAACACTGTCCTATATGAACTCTACTACTAGTCCAATCCCAAGAATCGTTTACTGTGATATTTATAATTCTATTTGTACTTCTCATTTCTGCCCTGCTTAAACAAATTTCTTAAAAGCAATTTGCAATGTGTAAAAAAACACAATAGAGCTGTGAGATTTAAAGTAAAGTAGCAAGTCGGTGAACTTGGTGTGGGTAGCAGCCTTTGATGCTAATTCTCAGTAATTTGCATAAGCCATGCATAGTTGCCATGGTTTTGTTTTATTTGTTTGTTTGTTTTTAACCCGCCTTTATTATTTTTACAATTAATTCAAGATGCAAAATATATCCAATACCCCTCCTCCTCCTATTTCCCCACAACAACAACCCTCTTGTGAGGTGAACTGGGCTGAGAGACAGTGATTGGCCCAAAGTCGTCCAGCTGACTTTCATGGCTAAGGCATGATTTGAACTCATGGTCTCCTCTTTCTAGCCTGGTGCCTTAACCTCTAGAACAAATTAGCTCCCTCAGTTACTTGTGAATGTGCCAGTGTGGAAACTGCTGAGTGGCTATGTTACAAGCTCGTACAAAAATGGGGATGGCTCCTGTAAGTGATTCTTGATTCATCTTTCAGCAAAGTATTTTGGATTTTCTTTTGGGTGCTCAGAAACACTGTGTAAGCATTAAATGGATTTGCTTTGCTCATCTCTCTAGTTCTCCTTTATTTATACATCTACTTTCATGCACGGAAGTGCATTTGCTATCTACTTACTGCTAGTGCTTGGCTTCTGAGTATTGTTTTCCAGGAGGTGTATCTGCTGCGTTCCCTTGCGCTTGGCTAGAGTCTGCCAGGTGGCACCAGGGATCCCAGGAGCGCCGCTGAATTTGAGTGGCTCTGGCGGCGTGTGTTTTAGTTTAATTACCCAGTCAGCTGGTGTGGGAATCGAAAAGCAGCTCAGCTCTGGTGCTGAATCTTTTGCCTGTCGCAACAGCGTGCAGCACAGAGTACACACACCCCAATGTATTCCAAACAGCCCAGAGCACATGGAGCTGGGGGTGGGGGAGAGAGCCTTGCAAAGGAAGCATGTTAGTCATCAGGTTGTTGCTGCATAATTCAGGAATACGTTTGCCTTGAACTGGAGATTAGCCAGGTAAGGCTGTTGTTTTGCACAGAGAGTACTCTTTTAGACATGGAAGCTTCTATAGTATGTTGTTGCTTATGCTTTCTCCTACGTATTGCAGCTTTGAATGTTGGTCTTTCGGCAGCAAGGCATGTCCTATTTCTAGGTGCCTTTCATTAACTGGAAAAGAAAGAAGCTCATCTGCTGCCTGTTATCTCTGTTGATGCAATTTACACGATTGTGTAAATCAAAGCTAATGTTTTGTTTGACTTTTACATAGATTAAATTCATCCAGTGCAGGAGGCTCGACTTCAGCACTTGAACTTAAATTCAGTATAGCTTGAACTTTGTTAACTACTTGTTCCTTCAGTGTTTTGCCATGCCTGTCCCCTTCTCATCTACCCTTCCCCTTGCAGATACTGGATGTTTTGTACACAGTAATGCTGGGTAGGATTTGGATACTGTTAAGTAAGAACTTGTGTATTTCAGCAGTGACCTTGAAAATGGATGTGTGTAGGTTTAAACTGTTCAGACTTGGCATGGTCATCTCAGTGGGTAGCAGGTAGTAGGTATACTTTTTTTGATGAAAGGCGGAGAATGTCTGTGAAGGGAAAGGGAAGACAAGAGCTGTTGCAGGAAAATATGCTCATTGCTCAATAGTCACTAATCATTGACAAGCAGTAAAAGCAGCAAAGGCAACAACAGCAGAAAGTTTAATTATTTCAGCTTTCCTCCTAGCAAGCAATCATATATACAAAAGAAAAGGAAAAATCTTTCCTCTGGGGGAAATCGATTTGCTGCTGATTTATCATCAAGATTGCAATGTTGCTCGTATAAAAATCGGGAGACTTCCTGATCTGATTTAACTCTTCAGAAATTCCATGGACAAATTTTGAAAGTCCAGAAAAAAGGACAAGGAAAGAAGAGAAAGAGAAGACAACAGGAATGAGAAGAATTATTTCAGTGGATTTCAACAGCACCCAGAATATGTTATCAATAATGTTATATTTGGCTCCAGATGGCATCGTATGGCTTACAAACATTTTGAACAAGTCTGTTACAGCCGATGTTACACTATTTGCATTATGCTACTCTGACAGAGGGCCACTTATCGGAAAAACAGAATAAACGCAAGTATCTGTAGATAAGTTGCTCTGCAGCATGCAAAGAGAGTGGACTCCTGGACATAGCTGCATTATTATAATTTCCTTCACATTTGGAACCATGAGTACCTCCAGTCTGATATCATGCATTAATGCGGGTGTTAAATGTAACATTTAGTTTGTGTGGAAAGTGGTTTATTTTTGTATTAAATTTGTGTGGTTATGATGTAGAATGTAGTTCTTGATGGGTATGCCCAGTTGAATAGATAGATTACACGATTTGTTAATTGTGAAATGTGCAGTAAAATAATGTAATCTATACATTGTTTGATGATCTTAACATTTATATCATATGTAGTCCTCTGCTTTTTTGTATCTGGTATAGGTATCTGATACGATCACCTTGTTGCTGATCCTGCATAAGTGATGGAATTGGGGGTGGGAAACAGTTTCTTTTTGAAGAAGTTACATCATTGTGCATATTCAGAATGGACAATGTCTTGCTTATTTGAGCAGATATTTTAGGGGTAAATACAGCAATATCTGGACTTAAAATATACCCTTCACAGCTTTTGCACATAGCATCAACTTCTAAGCTGTGTATGGGTTGTTGAATACAATTGAATATATCCATTCTTGGTATAAGAGGGAAGAAAGAAAAAAACAAAACAAAACAAAACCACACAACAATTCTGGGTGGAAGAACAAATGCGTGTTTAAGTGGAAAGCACAGATGTTAGCACTAAGATTTGCTGGGAAAGAGATATAATTTAATGAGTCTTAAACATACTGAATTTCCTGGTATGTCTCTTTCTAACTCAGAACAGTCTATTCTTAACATTACCTCTCTCTCCCAAGAGGAATTATATTTAACTAAAGAAATCATAGATTAAAGAAAGTTCTCCTCCCCCCCCCCCAAATCTATTCAAATTGTCACCCTATTGAATTGCTATGTTCTAGATAAATGGGAAGTGGACATGAAGTATAAAAAGAAAGCAAGAGTGAATCTGTGCCTGCAGTCTCTCAGGTTCTGAAACAAAGTTCTGCTCCATTTCCTCCTTTACCTTCAGAGGTTGAAACTCTCAGAGCTGCAAAATAGGGCTTTCTAGCTCTGGTTAACATTATAAAGACATTTTGTTCCATTATTTCATTTTCCTCTCTTATGGAACTTCTTTCTCCACAAAAAAAGCACTTGACTTTGTCACTTAATTTCCCTGGCCATCTGAAACTACGGTACGTTTTTTTTGCTTATTTTTTAAAAGCCTTTCAAAATAACAATAAGTTTGATTGTTTCAAGAAAGATGGGGTTGATTATAGGTAGGCAGCCCTTTTTTATTGCTCTGATCTGAAACCCTCATATTTTGTAAATAAATGAAAAATAACCTAAAATAAAACTTGCAAAGAAAATAGAGAACGTTTAATAAAATAGAGTTGTATCTAGACACGCCCCAGTCTCTTCTAAATCTGGTCTGTATTTCAAATGGAATCAGTTGGATGTCTGGTTATCCCAGGGAATTGGTTTGGTTCAAGTACAATAAGGAATTTCCAGGTCTCCATTCAAGTTCGCCTGGGTCTGTGGTGAGGAATGATGGCAGTAAATTCTCTCTACGGTCCCATGCAGCGTGCTTATTTCTGTGACTAGCATCCAGTCGCTGAAGTAGATGAAATTGTAATAGTGATGACAAAGAGAAAAATGGAGAAATACGCTTTACCTGTCTATAAGTAAAAAGAATATATGCAGTGCAGCTTCCTTTTAAAACATGTTTTCTGTACATTGCATATTTGACCGATATATTTTTTTTCTCATGATGCCATCCTGAATGTGTTGCTAAACAAGACCATATCTTTTAGGTCTGTGATTTGCTGAAGCATATGGTTTCTGATGAGGTTGTTCAATTATTTTTTAATGTTGTCAAAGAGATCCTAAATTTCATCCCTTGGAAATCTCCTAAAATTGAGACATTTATGATAGCAAATGGAAACATGTGAATATACTGTATGATTTGAGTGTATTTGTAAGTGGGGGTTTTGTTATTAACCTAGGGTTAGGGTTATGATATATTTAAACAACATGCTAAGATTGATTATTTTCATTTTGTTGTGGCATGGTTAGGTGGTTAAATTTGTTTATGATTTAGTACGAGAACTCTGGAGACACAATATCTAAGTTAAATGTTTTGCGTGAACTTGTTCTGATGTCTTGTAATTCAAGAGTGGTCTGTTTGAAACAAGCTTGAATTTCATAACAGCAGCTTAACATATGGAAGATTAGGAGCGTGCTTTGCCTGTAATGATCAACCATTATATCCATTTGTTTTCCCTAAAGTGCTTGAGAACGGTCTGCATCACTTGGTTCTAGAGGTTTTCTTTTCCTGGAACAGGAATGTGCAAAATAGATCCCTTTATTTTAATAGGTTTTCTGCTTTGCTTTCATCCCTTTCATCCCATCTCAGATATCTGTGGCTAGTCAGCATATTGTCCCATATATCCCCTTTTCTGTATAGCTTTTCAGTTTATAGGCGCCTCTCCTCATCTCACTTCCTATCCACGTATCCCAGCGAAACCATTCTTCAACTGATCTACTTTTTAGCAGCAACATAGTTTTGTACCTGTGTTGGAGCATACGGCAAATGCCTCTGCAAAATTAGGCACAGCACCTTTTGATGCCTTGCTTTTGATACATAAACCCAAAGGGTGCTTGCAAAGGAAAGAGTAGCAAATTTAGATTAGTAAAAAGATGTCTATATATCATTTTGGAAAGCATCAAACGAAACTGATTCTTTTGTTTCTTTTTTTAGCCTGTACATTCCTGTGTGAAGTTTTCGTTATCTTTTGCAGTTGCACATAACTAATTGGGGAATAGAAATGCATATTTAATTGGATATTAGCATAAAGCACCTTTGAGGGTCATGCAGTTCTAAGACAACTGTACTCAAATATCCATTTAAGAATTCAGCTTCCTACTTCCCATATATAGGAACTTGAGTGTTCAGCTGAGGATTAATTCTTCCTCCCTAATGGAAATAAAATAGAATTAAATATAAGGAAGGGTCCCAATAATTAGCTTCACCTGTGCAATTTGCAAATCCACACTGGAGACTGTTGGATTGCTATAAAATTATAAATCTGCACAAATGTTCCAGACTTCTGGTTAGCAAGAAAGTGTTAATCTTTTCCTTTCTATATAATGTTGGAAGAATTAAAAAGTTGCGTAGCTATCAAATGTATAAGCTCAGATACTGATTGGAAAATCTTACCAATCTAGAATTTGCTTTCCCACTCCATAAAACAAGAATTAGTTAATATCCCTCATCCATTATTAATAGATGTTTTATTAAATATATTAAAATAAGTAATTTAAAATTATAGAATTAATATAATAACATTGTTATGAGAAAGCAGAAAATCATGAAATCTTTTGATTGCAATCTTGTCTTTGGTTTGAATTGTTCTGCATCCTTCAACAAATTGCTGTTGTCTCAAATTCACATCCAACCAGGAGTAATTATACTAGCCTGATTGGTCTTTGTATGGATTATTGGGTATATGGGAACTGAACATTTTAAAGTGCTCTGTAAATATAGATATTACTATTTAATTTACTGAAGCCCATTTTTATATGTGCTGCTGCTATAATATATAGAGAATATATTATGACTGTTTTTGCAGAATCTAGAAATGGTAGCAAATGTCACCTTGAGACATGAATCTATATTTTGGAAACAGAACACAATGCACCGTAGGCTAACATGTAGCAATTGAGGGGAAAACACTTGATAATATATAGTGCTTTCTGAGACTTGCTTTCAGTCAAACAGAAAAGCAATATTATTTAACAGAAAGGAGTAAAAAGCTTAAATTTGTAATTTTAGTGTAAGCACTGGAATATAAACCCAGCCCATCATTAATAGACATGTCCAGTAGTTCTTTTTAAAAATCTTTAGAATTAATATTAGTAATATCATTACTTTCCTTATAAGTTAAAAGAACAAGTGTGGTTAAATCCTGTTTAACTTACATTGAGCAGATAGCATGGTTCAGTCAAGAGAAACATTGTTTTATTGGATTGTTGTACATCACTCAGAGTCACTTTCTTTGAGATGGGTGGCCATATAAAGTTGGTAGAGGTAGATAGGTAGGTAGATTAGATAGATAATCTTGGTTAGCTATTATCTTTATTAATATCTTTAATATTATTTATTATTATTCAGTTAGAAATAAAAACAGTGCATTTTTTTCTAAATGAAAGTGTTCTACCATAAAAATAATGAGCAGAATTAGAAAAATCCCTTGTTGCCTAGAAACATTCTAAAGTTTCCTTTTATTTTATTTTTTTATTTAAAAAAAACATACATACATACATATATACATACACAACATAAAATCATCTTATTAAATGATATTAAATATTTAACTTTTAACCCTACTGAGTTTCCTATATATTACATTCTAAAGTTTCTAAAGTTTCCAATATCTTCTACAGTTCTCCTGCTGAGGTCTTTCTGATTAGAGATTTAACCTGGGATGATCTTCATGTAAAGCAGAGACTCAGCTTAGAACTCTTGAGTTCAATTGTGTGCTATAGATATGTAATATAAATGATCTCCTGGTTTTGAAGAAAGTACTACCTGGTGTTAGTGGCTATAGGCCTTTGGGATTTAATATAACATTTAATACAAAAAACAAAGAACAACAGTAAAGAAGATTTAGACATGTGTTTTTATGCAGCCCACCAGCTCCAGAAAATACACATTAGCAGATTTATATGCAGAATGAGCTGCTAATATCAAATGGATGCATTCAGCTCCTCTTTCTCTTTTTTTCTATGGGGTTTCAATGAACCACTTCACATATGGCTGTTAATTTAGTACCATCTTGCATATATATATATATGTGTGTGTTGACTGAATATACCAGTATGAAAAGTGTATGTTCTTGATCTGTAATATTAATAGATTGAAGAGCCTTCCTGAGTAGCATCTTTTGATTGGTGGGAAGAAATTGAGAGCCAGTTTGGTGTGGAGGTTAAGATGCTGGTATGGAAACCGGGAATACTGTGAATTCTAGCCCTGCCCCTAGGCATGAAAGTCAGCTGGGTGACTTTGGCCAATCACTGTCTCTTTGCCCAACCTACTTCACAGTCCAACCTATTTTCACCAGTTGTGAAAATAGGAGGAGGAAGGACTCTTTACCTGAGCTGCTTTTAGTTGCTGGAAGGCATATCTGAAAATTCTCAAATTTGAATAACAACCAAACGATCCGCCCTTTAATCCAGTCTTCTAGATTTCTTGAATTGTAATCCCACAGCCAGCATAGATAGTGATGAAATATGTAATTTAATGCATGTAGAATCCCAAGTAGGGAAAGAATGCCTTAGAATATTGTTGTTTTGAGAAATACATACACACATAGATTATTACATAGTCATCATTCTTTTTATTTTCAAAATAAGCAAGATTATATAAAGCAGTGAAAAGAAGTACAAAAGAATAAGGCAATGGAATTTAAAACATGGGCGGGAGGGAGGGAGGGAGAGAGGAAGGAAATAATTCAAACATATTTTTCAAAATCTCTTATCATCAGAAGATAAAGGTTTTATACCACATTTATTTTACAGAGAAAAAACATCTATTTTAGAGAAAGAAACAGAGAGTGGTTTTATGAATGTATACTGTTTAGTCATAATTGGTAAATGAATGATGGGAATGTCCCTTTCTTGAGATTTTTGGGCCTATGTATTGGCCATCCCCAGATTCAGTTCATTTTAAAAATTAATGTAAGGAAGCAAAGAGATGTTGCCTTCATATTCCTCCTAATGCATTTAGCATTGAGGCCCCAAAAGGCCCTCCAGACAGCTGAGTACACAACATGGGATGCACCATGCTTTTAGTAGATATTTTAGTAGATATTTTTTAGATTTTTTTTATTTTCTATCTTTTTCTATCTATCTTGGATTTATGTTAATTTGGTTACTTGATAACGTTTATTAAAAGAAAAGAAAAAAATCCAAAACCAATGTAAGATATAAATCCTGGAAATCTGTTTAGGCTATTTTTTTGGCTTGCTGGAATCTGTCCAGTTGCAAATGTATACTTATGTTTGAAGGAGTTCTACCAAACACATGATATGGAATATGATTCCCAGGTCAGGAATGATAGACAGAGCAAAATCTCTGTTTAGAAATTGGTTTTTCCAAAAACTGTTTTTCCACCCTCACCCAGAACCCATAGATATGGATCTATGAGATGGCATCAGTAAGTAAGAATCCTGAAAACACAGGCAAACACAGAAAGAATGAGGAAAAGCTTCTTTCAACAAGCAATACTGACACTTAACCAGGAACTACAAGAACACTCAGGACCACAACAAGAACCATGTCTGCATCTAACTCCCACCTTCCCAA
>JAEANM010029436.1:0-10181 GCA_017656035.1 Myanophis thanlyinensis | reverse complement strand
TTTGTATCTTATATTCTGTGTTTTTTATCGGCTGTTAACTGCCCCGAGTCCTTAGGGAGAGGGGGCGGTATATAAATGTGATTAAATAAATAAATAAATACTCAAACCTAAACAACTGTAACCACTTTGTAATATGGCCTTTGGAAAATATGTCTTTAATATTCCTCAATTAAAGGTAAAGGGAGATCTTAAAGTGTCAAGTAGAACATTCATCTCTTTGATGAAAGCTTGTTGGAACACATCTGAGTGAGATATCCCATAAACCAAAATGTAACTCTCTAAAATTCCTGCTGAATGGGATCAGAAATAATAGTAATAAATCAAATTATAAAAAACAAAGCTATTTTAGTAATGCATTTGCTATCAATAAATCAATTCTGCCCCATGTTGGGAAATTGATAAATCAAAAAGAGGCTGAATGCCCAGTGAAATTAAATTCTCTTTGAATATCTGAAAGGAGTCAGGGAGCTGTATGGATGTTAGGGGTAAGGAATTCCAAAGTATGGGAGCTGCCACAGAGATGCCTTGTTGTCTTGCTTATGGCAGTTCAGATACAAGATAGACCTAATCAAGACATGTTTATCTACTTGTTGCCTTGATAATGGATCTGCCTTTAAGATCATCTTCTACATATGGTCAAACTTGCCAGAACTGTTCTCAATTAATGGGTAAATTCAACTCTGGCAAGATGGCGCTTGATATAATGAAAGCCAGCTGGATGACTTTGGGCCGTCACTCACTCTCTCAGCCCAACTCACCTCACAGATTGCTGTTGTGGGGAAAATAAGAGGATGAAGGAATATTAGGTATGTTCATCACCTTATTTACAAAAATAATAAAGACACGTTATTAAAATAATGTAATGCTATGTTAGCATCAAGTTTTATTAGTAATTTATAGCAGACAACAAGACAGCAATGTCAGGAGAGTTGTTACCATGCTTTGGCTGGATTGATTTACCAGTAATCTCAGTATACATATTCAGAATCCACTGTAATTTTTGTGTTACCTCCAAAAGCTACTTCAGGATGTATTATTGATCCTATTTGAATCAGTTCATGTCTGTCCACCCTTTAGTAGTAAATTTGTTGTTGGAACCTCCTTTGATTATCATTTTGGAAGGATTTCCTTGTTTATCCATGTCCGTTTCCATCTTTGGTGACTTTACATTCCAATATTGTTTTCTTGTCTAGTCTAATGGCTCTCTTTAAATTCTGTAAGTTGTTTCTGAGATCATTATCTTTCTTGGCTTTGGCTTCTTTTCTTGACAGTTTCTACCATCTGATCTGACTTCCAGTTACTTGCTTCTGTGTATAATATACCTCAGAAATATATTCTTGTTATTGATTGAGTTATAGATATAATGGAAAAATAGTGATGGCCAAATTAAAACTTAGTAAAAAGCATAGTTTTCAACTTCATTTCAAAACTCAGTTTATGAATCTGGTTTGCTAGAAACAAAGATATCCAACTACCACTAATTTTATTATGCATTATTTTTTAAATTGGCAGGACATCAATGAAACAATTGTAGAGTAACTTAACATGTTCTACGCATTCAGACCTGAATATATTCTAAATACTCATATTTCAGAATGCAATATGAATTTTCAGGCATTTTGAAATTTCATTCTGATTATCTTTGGAAAGTAGTCCTACTCTGAAATTAAATGGGCTATGTCCAAGGATTTCATATAAGAAACAAACTAGTTGTCTATTTAATAGACTTGGTTTTAAAATGTATATAGATTTTCTCTACACAGGCAAAAAATAACTCTTCTCTTTTGAATATTGGGTTGCGTTTTAAGTTACATATTGTGTTTTACAATTGTTATATTATGCCTTTAAGAAATATTTATTTGTTTGTTTTTAAGGTCCCTCTGAGCCAGTATTGCAATCGCGCTATTATGAAGTTGATGTATTGTGCACACTGCCGGGGCATGTCAAACATTAAGCCATGTAATAGCTATTGCCGTAATATCTTGAAGGGCTGCCTGGGCAATCATGCTGACCTGGACACTGAGTGGAAGAACATGATTGGTAAGATCTACAGATGTTTATCTGAAAAAAATTGCTTTCATTGACCTTTTTACCTCCTTTTTTTCCTTTTAGTCAAGCGATACAAGATTGGAGATCAATTGATGCATGCATTTAGAGAAATATTTTCAGTATATTTGAAGCATCAGTTCTTCCTTTAGATGAGCCTTACCAAATATAATTCTCCATATGTTTTGGAATTCCATAGTTCCCATAACGGATTATGAGTCTTTCAAATTTTGCACAAGACACCAGAATATAGAAGCTCCAAGTATTTATCAGCATCACAGATTGGATGATTTTAAGCAGTTAAAAATTAATAATGACTTCAGAAAAGCAGTTTTTAACAATGAGTAAAATGTTCAGCCACCTTCAAATTGAACTCTATTTCTAGTAAACTACATGGGCACATTCATGTAGAAAAAGTTTAAAAATCGAAAAATGGTTCTCAGGCATAATTATAAAATTCTGTTTTGCATGCTGCTATTTAAATATACTTAGATTTATTGTATCACTTTATCCTTGTGACTTCTTTTTCTGAGGGGGACAATATTTAACTGTTTGCCAGGATCTAAACTGATTTAATGCTTTCAAGCCAGTACTCTTAATGACAACCATTCTTCCTGATGATTTGTCTTTCAGTCCTTCAGGTTTTCCAACAATACATCCATTGCCATTTTAATTGAGGCCATCCACCATTACAGACTTCTCAAGAGACCTAGGGTTTTGCATAATAATGCAAAATAGAGCAGGTTGAGCCTAATTGTGTGTGCCTTGACTGAGAATGCTGCAGTGATATGCTTGATGATTCATTTGTTTAGTTGATTCGTTGTCCATAGTATTCTCCAGAGTTTTCTCCAGCACCAAAGTTCAAAAGTGTCAATACTTTTCCAATCCTGCCTCTTTAAAGTCCAGCTTTTGCTTACATAAAATATCACAGGAAATGCCATTGTTTGCACTGTTCTGATCTTTTTAGGTAAATCATGGTTTCTGAATATCTAGGATATAAAATAAATTCCATTGATATATGTTGCATTTTCAATATTGGTTATAATAATTACAAAGAGGCCATCTCAAATGGTTTCTTTGATATGCTTCTTAATCCATATCTTTTTATTCTTTTCCTCAATAGATTCATTACTGTTGGTGGCTGATCGTTTTGATGGACCATCTAATGTAGACGTTGTAATTGGTACAATTCATGCTAGGATTGCTGAAGCCATTTCAAACATGCAAGAAAACAAAGAATCTATAACAGCCAAGGTAAGAACTAAATTGTGAACTTCAGAATATTTACCTCTTATATATTTAATTGCCTGTATTTTTCTTGCTCTCCCTACCTCCCCTGAATATTCATGGTATTTCCTGTAAACAGTCATCTAAGCATGCCAAGTGACTTTGGATCACACCCTGGGTATTTTGAGCAAGTGACATTCAGTGACGAGTTACCATGAAAGGACTCCATTGTTTCTACTAATGAAAAATAGACATGTTATGCTTGCCATTCTTCAGGGCTCAATAGGTGGAATGCCACTTTTATTGTCATACAAGAAGTATTAAACTTTAGACTTGTCATCTTTAATTTGTATGTGTTGACTGGAATGTGTCTCCTTCCCAGTATAAGAGTGAGCTCACTGTCTCCTTCCCAGTATAAGAGTGAGCTCACTGAGATTTATTTGTCTCTTCCTCATCACCTTTGATTTCCAAACATTTGTCTTATCTGTGTTCCTGAACAGAATGTGATATTCTAGCCCAGCATAAAAGAAATCCCAAAACTGCAGCTTCCCATCCAATTTAAACTGATATGAACAATAGCATAATGTGAGTTCCTGGAGCCCAGCTATTATTCTAATGGAAGAAAAGAACTGTAATTAAAACTGCTAATAGAAAGTGAAAGGAACTGACTAGGAAGTAAATAAGTCACCTTGACAGAAAGAAAAAGAGAGAACATAGTACTGTTGCCTAAAATATAGTGATATAAATCCATCAGTTCAGAGTGTGAACATGTCTTCAAAATCCATTAATCATTAGATTGTTAAACAAATCAACAAAAGAAAGCTCCAGGGTAGGAGGTGGGTTATTCACTAATTATTATGCATATATGACATCCCATATCGATACCAGTGTCTGAGAGTTTAACCAAGTTAGAAAAATAGAGCTTGTTGTGCTATACATTTCTAAATCAGGTTTTTTAATCAAACAAAACAAAAATAAAAGTATGAAATATATAAGAAATGAGACTCTCCTCATATTTGAAATGAATTGTAAGTACATGTAATATTGGTGAAATAAATGTGCAGAAATTTAGTAGAATTTTCTTTTTTTCTGAGATGTGGTTTTCTTTGATTTCCACAGATTTTTCAAGGTTGTGGAAATCCCAAACTCAATACAAAAGCTGCCAATGTGGAAGATAAGAAGATGCGGGGAAAATATGTCATTGAAGATAAACCTTCTGGGCTTAGTTCAGAGAAATTTGTGAGTGCAGAGGGTTTGTTTGATTTAATTATGCGCTAGAACTGCTTGTGTAACCTGTTAATCAAAATGCTCATTGGGCCTTGTAAAGATGTTCATTAATGAATACATATAAGAACCATTTAATTTCAGTGTGGAGCCTTTCTTTTATTGGAAGAATACACTAATCGATATTAATCTGTAAAAATGAAAGCACCGTTTTAGCCCAATCATTAAAAGACACTTTTTTAAACACACCAAATCCTTAACAGCCCTTCTTACCAATATAAGGAGTTGCTTTTCACATGTTTAGACTTTCAGCAAGTAAAATGTTTCTGTCTCATCTTATAATCATGGGAATTTCAGGCCCATGGAGGATATACTTTACAATAACAATAAATTACACTGTTATGTTATATTATGTTTAAGGTAAAGGTTCCCCTGCACATGTGTGCTAGTCGTTTCTAGCTCTAGAGGTGGTGCTCATCTCCATTTCTTAGCTAGCGCTGCCCAAAGACGTCTCCGTGGTCATGTGGCCGGCATGACTAAATGCTGAAGGTGCATGGAGCGCTGTTACCATCCCACCAAAGTGGTCCCTATTTTTCCACTTGCATTTTTATGTGCTTTCAAACTGCTAGGTTGGCAGAAGCTGGGACAAGGGCGGTGCTAGAGATTCGAACTGCTGAACTGCCTACCTTCTGATCGACAAGCTCAGCATCTTAGCCACTGAGCAACTACGTCCCCTGTCATGTATTTTAGTGATGTGCAAATCTCTAAATTTTTTCAATATTGGTTGTAATAATTACAAAAAGACCATCATGAATGGTTTGCTTGGCATACTTCTGAGCCAGTATCTGTTTATTCTGGTAGGATATATTAGAATATTGGTAGCAGCAAGCAGGAGGGAAAACCACTGAGAACTGACATACACATCATGCAAAGGAAGCAATAGTAGTACCATGTGTTTGTGATTCTAAAGGAAAGGAGAAAGGGACACCAGCCTTGCTGTACTCACTGTATAAAATCATTCCTGGGATCCCTTTGCAATTCAGCTAAACCACAGCCAATCCAGAACACTTTGAAAGAAGATAATATGTTTGTAAAATAGAGGCAGCTGATGGATTGAATCTCCCAGGATCTTATCCAACATCTAAACACTGCTAGCATTGGCAGCAAAATTCATCTGATTGTTAACATAAGATTCATATCAGGTAAATGTGATCTGTCACTACTTTGCAGAAGTAAAGATACAAAAACAGACTTTCTCGACTGAACATTATTGCATCAATATGCAATGAAAGTATCTTAACTGTAAATATTTTAGTATCGAGCAACCTATTTATTTTTCTTAATAGTGTCTTGAAACGTAGCCTTTCTCCTGCTTTTGTTTTGGGATTCCTTTCAATAGCATCCAAAGTTCAATTTCTATTGCTAGCCTTTATTCTAGACCAGTGGTGGTGAACCTATGGCATGTGTGCCAGAGGTGGCATGCAGAACCCTCTCTGTGGGCACGCATGCCATTGCTCCAGCTTAGCTCTACTGTGTTTCTCCCTGGCATGTCTCACCATTGATTGCAGGGAAATAGATGTTTCCCTGTAAACAATGAAACAGAAGCTCATGAAAGAAAAACATCTCACTTCTTGCAGAGCTCCAGTGTTGGGATGTCCTGCCTCCCACTGGCCAGCTGGTCTTTGGGTCTCTGTTGTCCATGCACACACACACATAGTTTGGGGAACTTGGTGCCTAAAAGTTTTGCCATCACTGTTCTAGACTAAAGAATTCTTCACTATCAGCCACATTCTTCAAAAGAAACAATATATTTTCTCATTTGCTTTATTGATCAGATTTGTGAAGCCCTTTTCATTATTATTGTATGAATCTAAAGTAGAAGTGCAAACCAGACATAAAGTCATAAAAATATGAAGTTTTATCAGATATAAAAAGTGTTCTTAGAACATTGTTGCTGAAAATGTATGGCATTAAAAGTTTCTTAGTCTGTATTTAATACTTCAATATGAATATTTAATTCATATTCATAGGGCTATATTTTCTTGTTTTGCCACCTACAATTTTTTAGGTATTTTATTCCCATTCTTACATTTCTCAGTTAGAGCAAAAATCTGAGCTGCATATGTCTTCCCTTACAAAAAACCATAATGGTCTTCCTAAATTTTGCTTCATGTCATCTCTTGTATCCTTTCATTCCCAGTTCTTGTAAAACATCTTCCCAGCCACACATAAACTAATCTGTAGTATTTGCCTTTTTTTCTCATGACTTATTTGTAGAAAGGAAGAAAAATGGCATTCTTTCAAGATTCAGTCAGATGTGCAATCTTCACACATTTAAAAAAAGTCATACAACCACAGCTCTAAGCAAACTACATCTGCTTTTTATATATACAACCTTATCATTTTCCCATTTTCTTGAAGCATTTCAAGTTTTCATTTCATTTTTTTCATACAAACATATACAATAGTAGCATCCATTTTCCAAAACCTCCCTTTTATTCCCAAATAAAATTCAAAAATACTTCCTCCTGTAATCCTTCAGTGCAGTTATCTCCCAAAACATCTTTATCACTTTTACTTTTAATTTCATTCATTTCATCTGTCTTCTAATACTTTTTCCTGTAGGACTCATGCAGTCATCCTACTTCAACAGTTGTTTCTTTGATTTCTTTCTTGTATTTTCATGGCCATTTCATAGCCTTCAGTCTGATATCCTCAACTCCTTCATCCTTGCTTTTTCTTTGTTTCACAGTTATAATATGTAGTTATTATTTTCATTTCATTTGTTAATGTATAGTCTTTATCATTTACTCCTCCTTCATGTCACAATATCTATTCCATTGTTATCATTTGATTGCCCGACAGATCTAGACCTCTGACACTCATTAAATTAAGCACTTTTTAATAAAATAGATGAGATGTAGACTGGTTTATTAAGCCTTCATGATTTTAATGCCATTTGTAGTATTCCCAGATAATGATAAGAATAATATAGATCAGTTGGGACAGTATGTGATAAATATAACCAAAAATTAATTTTATCTCAAGCGCAGCCGTACCATTTTATGCAAGCTAGCATTTCTAAGTTGGCTTACAGGCCAACTTAAAATAATGCATCTTTATACTAAAACAATAGTAATCAGGGATGGAAACAGCAGCCTTACTTTGTTTTTAGTCACATCACAATTGTCCGCTTTTGGAATGCTCTTGGAATGTGTTCTAATATAAATACATAAGGTACATAGAATGTAAAGCTGTTAATGTTACAGTGCTTTCTTCAACCTTAATCACTCTTCCTAATGACAGGTTTCAGATGCCAAAGGGAAACTGAGGGAAGTAAGAGACTTCTGGGCTCTCCTCCCAACAACACTTTGCAATGAAAAAATATCATCTGGTCCTGTAAATGAGGATAGGTGCTGGAACGGAATGACCAAAGGCAGGTAAGCTAATCAGCTGTGAAATAATGAGACCCATTTACTATCCCATCTACGCTTTGAAACATTTAGGCTATGCATAGCAAATCAATATTTGAAATTTCCTTTTGTATTGTACTGTATTGATACACAACAATCAATATAATGTTTTAATTTTTTTCATCTTTTTAAAGATAAAAAAATACATTAAAACAGTGCATAAATTTCTAAATAGAAGCATTTCTTGAAAATATTTGACAATTTTTGGAAAATTGTTAATAAAAAAATGAGAAGTATCACCTTTTCACATAAATTATAGGGTATGACATAGTGATCAGAATGTATTGACTTTTCTTTAGTTCCAACCAAACAGACCTTAGAGATTGTTGGAACATATAAGAGGGGCATCAGAAATGACTTATATATGCAGGTAAGTTTATATAGAGAAGGAATTCCTCAAATAAATCTCAAAAACTATTCCGTATTTTAGGGATTATCAGACTCAATGGTACCAAGGCAAGCCACATTGGGAAATTCAGACTGTCATTTACTATTTTTATGAAGTTTTAGAACTTGGAAAAGTGAAGTGCTATTACAGAGGTGGATAGGAAATAAATCAAATGAGATGAGACAATAATTAATTGTCTTATCTTTATTTAGACAAGATCCCTGGAAGTAGGTGAAGCTCAAATGAGATGATTGATCTAAAAAGGCTTAGGCAGCTATACACAACATTCACTAATATTATACTTCATTTCCCTACTGTAAGTCACTGGTTCTCTACCTTTTTTTCACTATGGCCCCTTTAAATATCACTAAAACAACTCAAGACTTAGATCATTACGTTTCTTCATACCTTTGTGGATTCCCTGGCCTCCCACAGGTCTACTGACCACAGGTTGAGAACCAGTGACTAGGTCATTGCAACTGCCCTTGAGAGTCTTCTAGGAAGGCTGCTGTCTAAACACTAAAATAAATTGGGCATCTATCAGAAGAGAAAGCCCAGTACCACAGCTGGGAGAGATTTGTAACCTCTCTCAAATTTAACATACCCTGAAAAACTGATTCACTTTCAGAACTCAGATTTACTTTGAGGTCCTCTTCTTGTCCAGGGAGAAGTTTTCCACAGGCTCCAAGATTTCCACTACATTCCTGGGCTTAAACCAAATAACATCAATCAGAAGTTCATAATTAATGTCCAAAGGATCACTGACTAAAATTCATGAAATGTGAAGATGAGATAGTGACTAAAACAATAACTTTTCATTTTCTTCTATTCTTATTTTTTTTTCTTTTATCTCTTTTCTTTTGCTACTTTCCCATGGTAACTAGATAGTATATAACAACAAGAAAAGAAAATGGGAATTCAATTTTTTAAAAAAGAGTGGGTTAGGCTCCCACTCATCCTGTGAATCTGGTTTGATCTCCATGAAGTCCAGTTCTCCAGAATTAGCTTTCAGCGTGAACATATGCATATTCTTTACAGATACCTTCCAGATGTGATGGGAGATGGTCTAGCCAATCAGATCAATAACCCAGAGGTTGAAGTTGACATCACCAAACCGGACATGACTATTCGCCAGCAAATCATGCAGTTGAAGATTATGACAAATCGACTGCGCAATGCATACAATGGAAATGATGTGGATTTCCAGGATACAAGTATGTACAAGTTGAGAAAGTGGGACTATTCATAACATTTCATGTTTAGTAAGCAAAAGAGAGGTTCATACACAGTTGTGATACACAGTGTTCAGAGCAGTGGAAAATTATCCCTCTGTTAATTTTCAAGAACTGGATTTTTAATCTGAACGAAGGCATTGCTCAAGTGTCAAGAGCATAAATGTTTACTGATAATCACAATGTCTTTCTTCTTGTCAGGTATCTCCAAAATGCATGTATCCACAACTCTCATACACTAAATCAAAGTTAATCTAGTGTGTGAGTGAGAGAGTGACAGTTAAGGCATTGTATAATGGATAATGAAAGTAAAGTGAGTCATCCAGATTAATGTGTGAAATAAATTCTACTCCAAATTGAACCCCTATAGCATAAGAATGCTTATAATTTAAGAGGAGAATATAGATAACTCAGGATGAATTAGGAGCCTCAGTGCTCTCCAAGCTTGTTTGTTTGCTTGCAGATATTTCATTACCCAACTATGTAATATCAGTCAGGTTACGAAATATCTGCAAGCAAACAACCAAACTTGGAGACATCAAGGACTCTAAAATTGTGAGGCACGAAAGATAAGATCCACACAGGAAGGTT
>JAEANM010029435.1:0-10181 GCA_017656035.1 Myanophis thanlyinensis | reverse complement strand
GTGAGTGAGTGAGTGAGTGAGTGAATGAATGCTTGAACCCCCAAACCTGCCCAGTCACCACAGATTTGGGAAAGTGGCTGCTGACTATTTTTCCCACAGGTAGCTGATTCTGGTTGGGATGACAAAGATGGCACAAATGGTGGAAGCATTGAAACTTCTGTTCATCCCTGCAGGCAAAATTTTCCACCTAGGAATTATTCTTGCTGTCCAAGACATTTCCCAGTTCTATTATTTTTTTATCATTTTCATTTATACTCACTAAATAAGATAATAAATACTTTCAATGGCAAGTGAAGCATTAAAACTTAGAGATAGCTATAGCTTTATTAAAAAACAATTTACTAAAAGAAAGCCAACATAAAATTTCCAGTAAAACACGGACCTAGTGCCAGGTTCCAAAATTAGTGTATTTATCTTGCATCAGAAAGAAATAGATTCCAAGTGAATTTTAATGCATGCTTACATAATCATTGATTAATAGTCAAAAAGGCAGCTTCCAGAGTTACTAAAAGCTGGTTCTGGAACAGTGCCAGGAGATGATTCCGTCACCCATGTTTTTCATACTTGATTTTTTTTTCTGCTATACATCTCAACTAGATGTATCTTACATGTATAGGTCAGAAAGAAATAAAGCCAACACTTTTTTTTTCAAAAGCTGCACAACCCTTAACTTGAATTCTGTGTGAAAGAAGGGCCACTAAGCCACACCCCCAAATTCTCAGCTGCAGACTTTAAGGATCATTCTCCTCTCTGTATTTGGCTTTCATATTATTTTTGAAAGGATGCGCCTGATTCACGCACATCCTAATCCCTGAGCTGATGCTTAACTGTGTAATAAATATCACAGCGTATCGAGTGATCTTCATTTATCTCAAAGCAGAGTCACAGTTAAAACCTGAATGAGACACTACCAGAACTGTGAAGTTGAAAAATACCATAAATGAAAGCGATATGAGAGTCCTACTGGGAGTCTGGCAGCATATAAATGTAATAAGTCATTATGGTTGTTCCCATAGTCAGCCAGATGTTTAAATTGGATTTGGCATTTTTAGCCACCTAGTGAGTCCTTCTCAAGGACCTGGAATAGGCAGATGTTCTTGTTTTTCAACTTCACAGTTCTGGTAGTCTCTCATTTAACTGTGACTCTGCTTTGTAAGAGATGACCAAGATGAGCCCCAGGGAGGAGTCAAACAGGTCATGAGTCTCTTTGTGCCCACAAGAGATATCTAAGTCCAGACTACCCTGAATTCCTTCTACTCTTATCACCTGTTAATTTCTCTAGGCCATTAGAAATTCAGATTCTTCTAGAGAGCTCAAATTTACAAGAAATCTTTATACCCATTTAAACTGTCTGGATCACCAGATTTCCCTGGCACTTAACAGGTGTTAAGTGCTTTGTTGAAGAATATAAGTTGTTGCAAGTAAAGCTGCCTTCTGCAGTTGACTGACAGACATTTTGTCCATGTCAATGGTGTTCAAATGGCGCTTCAGATGTTTTGCTAATGCTTATGATGGTGGTGCAATAATCAAGTCTAGTATTGCAAGCAAACTCTCCCCCCAGCCTAGAGTTTGATCCTGATAGGGCTCAAGATTAATTTAGCCATTCCTTCTTCTAAGGTCAGTAAAATGAGGACCCAGATTGTTGGGGGCAATATGCAAATGCTGACATTGTAAATCACCCAGGCGTACTGTAAAGCACTATGGGGCTGTATATAAGTCTAAATGCTACTGTTATTACTATTATTATTCTATTTGCTTTCTTTTGTCACAATCTTTCTACTTCTATTTGCAGGTCTTTTTATTTGATGGATTTTTTTCAGTTCTTTCTCTTCTATTCTGCTGGCTCCAGACATGTTCACTAGCCAGACTTTTTCATCTTTCTTTTCAACAATTGTTAAGTCTGGAGTCTTATGTGGCAAGTGTTTGTCTTAATTCTAAATATTAGTATCACTACTACTAGTAGTAAGCCATTCTCATACAGTGGCCAAATCATACCCCTCTAGTGACCAGCAGCTGAGTTTAAATTGAGGAAATCTCCATTTACTTTATGTAGTAATACTTTTAAAACAATAAATAACCTGTTGAGTTGTGTTTGATTTAAATCAGGAGTTGTGCTTTGCTTATTTAGTTTTGGTACAAAAGTTGAATGTTTCTTCTCTGGGATGAGCAAGTGCTGAGCCATTTTTTATTAACTATGGCTGTGGAGTTAAATCTTGAAATGATGTACTGTATGCATAATTTCATGTATGCTGATACATTCTTTGAAAAATGTCCCACATCTTTTTTACTTTTGTATCTAGCTGTAGTCTGCTCAAGCGGTTATCATAATAAAATAAAATTTCAGTGCTTTTTGCATTGCTTCCAGCTGTCAGATTTTGCATCTGGACATAACATGAGACTGAGCATAACAAGTACTGTTATTGCTACCCTTTGCTCATTTGAAACTGTCATGCATAGCTGCTCTAGTATGAGATCTGACCTTGTATTTCAGCAGCTATATCGGAAGACATTAACAGTTATTTTTTTTCTGCTTGTTTTGGTTGGATGCCTAACTCTTTCAACTATATCTTTCAGCAGAGAAGACCCTGGTATTTTGACCTCCAGCAGATGTGACCTTTCCAGAGTTGTCAAAAAAGACCCCCTCCACAATAGTGAAGATTTGTGCTTCTAAAGACAGGAATGACTCTGTGAGCTTGCTATGCCCTTTAATTTGTGATGTGATAGATGCAGAAAAGAAGATGATTAGTTTCAAGTATAGGTCAGCTGCTTGCTTTAAGACAGGATGGTGAAAATGATAGTTCCACGGCAATGGTGGTGAGGATAGATGTGCACTAAATAATCCCACATTCTGTAGAGAACTCATATTTTGGAACATGATTAATTTATGCTGTGCCTGTATGTTTACTAAGAATAGCATGCTGTATCTAGATCATATTTTTTTTTACCTGCCCCTGCCCCAAATAGATTAAAAGAAGGAGAAATTAACTTTATTTAAAAAAACACTGTGGCATTACAAAAGAATTCTGAACAGAGATTAGAAAACCACAGGAGGAAAGGGGTTATTACAAAAAATTAGAAGATAATTTAAAAAGTCCTGATTAAGACATATTTATGCCATTGTTTCAGAAATCAACAATTATTACAGAAAACAAAAAGATGCTTTATCCTTATTATTTGTAATTTGGCAGCCTGGCTCATATAACTAAGTCACTCGTATGATTTAGTCACTCTGTGTAACTAAGTCATTATGTACTGTATTTAAGCAAATATATACAGAAGTTGTATTTGTGGCACATGAGTTGTCAGTATTGTGGTTGTTGTTAGTTACATTTATAGACTGCCAAATCCCTAATGACTCTCAGCAGATTACAAGAAAAACATAAAAGAAAGTACATAATAGGAAGGTGTACAAATAAAGCATCCAGAACAAATGGTAATGTAGAGTAATATTAACCTATCAAACTAAGATGGAGTCAGGATCCAAATGCCCTCTAGAAGAGCTGTGTCTTGAGTGGCATCCATTTCTCAGGGTGGGATGCTAGATGCTACCTTTGGCTCCTCTCACCTTCATAAAATGGAACCCCAAGGCTACTGGAAACCAGTGCAAGGCATGCAGTAGTGCTCTAATGGTCTCTCACCAACAAATCCTGGTCAGCACTGAATTGCTCCACTCTGAAGCAGCTGCAGCTTCTGAGGTGCAACACAGTGCACCTAGTCTCACAACCAATCCAGAAGGATACCATGACTGAAGGTACAGTAAGTTGCTGAGAGGATAACAACAAACCACTTCTGTAGATCTAAAAGGATCACTATGGATTCACCTTTCCTATCCAAGTCCTGACAAAGGCCACCTAGCTGGGCAACAGGTGCTACCTTTTATTAAAAAGATGGATGAAACCATGTGAAGGGATAAAACAATGACCCTATTCAAAGGAAACACAACAACAACAGCAAAAATTAACTTCATGCCCCAAATGCCTTCAGCACACCCTGCAAGAGACTAATAGGGTTGGAGAGAGATATTTGGATTTCAGGGATGATACTATTCTATAGGGCTGTCACGGAGAATATTGATTAAGCTACAAATCAAAATATATTGTTTTGACAGCAGAGTTGGTAAAAAAAAAAAAAGCCTGTGAAAGGAGATTTCTGGAGGAAAAAAAAATTGGCTACCTTACAACCTGCCTAATAAATGTTTTCAGTAAAACTGGGGATAACTGGCCTTTTGAAATTCCTTTCCAAGTTTGTGAGCACAGATTTTGAGAGAATAATTTCTTTTAATTTCTCTAGGGAAGAAGAAGTTGTCTAACAATGTTTCAAGGGCAAGCCTCTCCTTAATCATAATAGTGTAGCAGCATGTTCTTGGGACAAAAAGAAACCTCATAAAATGAATCCCTTCATAATGTCTTCCCTTGCAATTTAAGGGTGAAAAGCTTGAGAAGCTGCAGACCACTAGAGAGAAGATAGGGCAAGAAAAGACAGAGCTTTCACATACAGCCCGTGATCGTCTTGTACTAAATAAACTAAGTGAAAGATCCACATTCTGCTCAGGAAAATTTCCCTAAATTTTTTCTTTTTGTTTTTTTCAGAAAGAGAACTGTTGGGAAGAAAAGTTGGTCTCTCGGCCCCCTTGCTAAACAGTTAACACAATGGCCACACCTGATTTTATTGCAAACTAGTGGTTCTAAGTGCATTATATTAAAATAATTCTTCATCAATATTGTGGTGTGTTTTTTTTAAAGAAACTGTTCCATTTGCTTTGCCTTTTTTCCAGGCTTCGCAGAATATACAATACAGTGCTAAATATGTTCACTTGATAAAAAAAAATGTAGCTATATTCACACTGTGCTAATAACTGGTAGATATTGGAAAGTACTTGAAAGAAGCCAGAAGGCCGCCCAGCTATTTCACAAAAAAACACTTCTGCCAGGATGATAACAATGAACAACTTCTACTGAGGAGATAATCTGCCTTTAAAATTCTTCTTTATATGAAGGAGATTTAAGGAAAGGTTTTGATTGCAGCCTTTGGGGAAACATTCTAAATTGTTAAGGATGGAAAATAATATTTGAACACACTGTGAATTAATATTTGAATTTAAATTTGTGAACCTACCAGAGCAACAGTGGGCAACCTGATGCCAAAAAAACACACAGGTGTTATGGCCTGGTTCCTTCTGAGAAATTAGTATCTATGGCTGAAAACTGGTGGCACAACATCTACGTATTTTGAAACAAGTAATCCATGACAACCTCCATAAGTTTAACATAGCGACAAAAAACAACCTTCCACTCAGCTGTCTGACATTAGAGTGGGAATTTTCACCTGGCCAAGCTATTCCTAGCTGCCAAACACTGGTGCCAGGAGAAGCTGGGGCTTTCTCCCAACAGATCCCTGTAACTGAGGCATTCAGTGCTAACGCTGGTGTAGATGTATACAATCTCATTTCCATTGTAATGAAACTGCAAACACACAAAAGCATGTATAGGAGAACTAAAGAAGACTAGTCCAGCAGGGAGTCTAGATAAGGCCATTCCTTGGCATTCATTATTTCTACACTCTGACGGCTTTGTGACAAAATCACTCATTAATTAAACCTTGAAAATGTGAAAACATAAAAAAGTCTTTTACATTTGTAAAGCAATAAACAAAGGAGCACATTGTTCTGTGTTGCCTAAAGGTGAGATTTTTAAAGAAACTGATGGGCAGATCTAAAGATCTGGAATTTAAATGTGCAGGTTCACCCTCAGTACTAAAGTATCATTGAGTTAAGTTAGGATATTTACCTAACCTGTGAAGGATAATAATTGAGGTTGAAACCGTAATGTAAGAGGTAAGTACAGTACACAAAAGCTACATTATGTGGGAACAATGAGAGGGGTGAATATTAGCAATGAATGAAAGTCTACATAATTTCAAAAATGCCACAGCCAAGGGGAGTTGAGTACTCATCACTTTCTCGCTTTTGCCTCTTGCTTTGTGACTGCCAAGCTCATTATAGTTCATTTCTACCGTTGCTCTAAATTACTTACAGATTAAACCAAGGCATTGCAAGTTTTCCAGTCCTGCTTACATAGTACAAAAATAACTTATCTATTCTCTTAACTCTTTTTCTTATTTAAATATTCCAAAACTTTCTTAGAATCCGAGAAAATATTGCCAAGAAAAGATTAGCGTGTAGAATTTCTTCCCTATAGGGCTAGTTCGAAACTGCTCTGCTTCTTGATTTAAAACCAAAATAAAACAGGCTTTTCATAGTCACAAGGCAGCTTTCCTTTAAAGAATGACATTTGGAGTTTTGCATATCTTTTTTCCCCAAGATCAAATATTAAATTATAATTATTATTATTGCTATTGTGGAAAAAAAAATCTTACTAGTTTCACATAAAATGGTAGAAAATGGTTTTTTTCCCAATCCCGCCCTCAAGTCCTGCTCTGTTGCTTCAGTGTGTTGGTGGGAAGATGTTCCTGGAAGAATAAGTTAAGTACAGCTGGGGAGAACACCAAAAGAATATATTCCCCAGGGGACAATATATGTGTATGTATTTTTATGCACTTTTAAATTTTTTTGTTTAGCTTTGCTTTGTACTTGTATTTTTTTTCCTTTTGGGGGGGCGTTTATATTTTAACTTTGTGAATATAATTTTAAAAATATGTGGGGGGGGAAGAATACACTCCCAACAGAATCATCCACTATATGAAAATCACTCCACAATGAAAGATGAAAATAATTTCATTTATCACTGACAGGATAGAAAGAGTCATGATGCTTTCGAACATTGGTGTTGGATAAAACTCTTTGAGACTATTATGGATAGTCAAGGAAACAGATGGAGAAATCAGTCTGGAATTCACTTGAAGTACAAATGACTAGGTTCAAATTATCATATTCTGGACACATGAAATGAAGACCCAGTTCCTTGAGAAGTCTACAATGCTGGGTAAGGAGGAGGAAAAGAAAAAACGACCAGCAGAAAAGCAGATAGATTCAGTTATGGGTATATTGTTGGACACTTGAAGAGACATTCTGGGAACAGATCATCCTGGACAAAGTGTGTGGTTGTTCAGAGGCAATACAGATTTAATAGCCCACAATAATTAATATTTTAATAATAATGTATTGACAAAACACACAGAGTTTATAAAACGTGCAGAACTATAGAGTATTATCAATGGCAAAGCCTCCGTTCATGTAACATAAGGGAACAAAATCAACCAAACCATGTTATATATGGTATGATTCATGAACCCAGTTAATGCATTAACAGAAGAACAATTGAATGGTATGTTCGTGATTAAAAGGAAATAGTTGTGAATGCTGAAACAAGTTTTCTTATTTAACTGATTCATTTCCGATACTAACAGTCCATTTGATAAAACTGAACAGTGATTTATAGGTAGAGGCAAAGAAGTGTTTCAGACAACTTGGGGGCAGATTGAATGGCTTTAAACCAAGAATCCTCTATCATAGAGCAGCTGTGAAGGCCAGCTAGATAATCCTAGGAAAAGGCAGACTAAAATAAGAACTTCCAAGCTGGTGTTGCTTTTGTGTGCCCCTGTTTTCCAACTTACCATCTTGTTTTTAATTCTGAAATGCTACAAAGTCCTACCACGCATGTTAAACTGTTCAGTGATGAAGGCTACCTATTTAACCATGATATCAATAACGTATTTTACTATGGTAGAAATGTATGGTCTCACACTTAGGATGAAGCTGAGAATCAGGAGATATAAAATATGAGCAAGGATAATGTCATAAAGATACTGTCAACATTCCAAATAATGCACCTATA
Organism: Myanophis thanlyinensis; assembly: GCA_017656035.1. Classification (NCBI taxonomy): domain Eukaryota; kingdom Metazoa; phylum Chordata; class Lepidosauria; order Squamata; family Homalopsidae; genus Myanophis; species Myanophis thanlyinensis. Next base: position 2,388 of record JAEANM010029435.1, on the reverse strand, counting down.
GAAAGCAGAACTTTGAGGCAGGCAAGTTCCTCAGAGAACACTTTATTGGATACATCATGTGGGCACAATTGGTGAAAGCCGACTCTGAAAGTTCCTGCGGCTTTCACCTAATTGAAAAGTAAAAGTTCCCCCTTTCTCCCAAGTCACTGGTCATGCTGTCCAATCAAGGTGCTGGCTGGTTGCTTCGTTACTTCACTCCTCCCCTGGCCAGCCACATGTCAGAGTGTCCTTGGTTCCCAGAGGAAAACTTTTTTGTTTTGGCTACAGAACCCCATCTAGCTATCTTCCCATCCATGCCCTTTCTTCTGCTTTGTGGCAACCTTGAAGCCTCCAAGATGGCATCAGCCAGAGTCACTTCAGGGTTGACACTTTGGATATGGTCGTCAATGAAGCTGGGAAGTTAACACTGATCTGAGCAATATGTAATGCTAGTGGCAAGAAGCCCTGAAATCAATTATTTCATAAATTAATGAAATCCAGCCCAGCATCAAACCTTCTTGCACTTCATTTAGCTTTTTAAGCTAAATAGAGATACTCAAAAACAAAGGGAGTTTTGCTGATGCCTCTGGCAGCAAACACAAATATCTCTGAAAGCTGAGAAAATTTAAGACAAGCTCATAGATAAATACGAAAAGGTCATCATCTCTTATACATACATTAAATCTCATATCTGTTATAAACTGTAAAAGCCTGTGGATAGAAACAGAAAATATACTTGTTAGATCTTCCTTTACTACGAAGTTTCTAAGGAGACATCTATTTAGACTTAGTTGGCAGGGGTGAGGGCTAGCAATTTTTTGTTTATTGTCTGGCATTTCTCTGAAATGGAACTGGCAGATCTGGTGGCAGTGAAAAGAGAGGAACTCTAAGACTTGAGCGGCAAAGTTTGCTGTTCATGTTTTCCATACTCTGCATTCTGTTTGCAGTTGAATAGTAATTACAACATCTATAGAAAGAAGTATACATTGTAGTATCTGTTTGCCTAACTGATTGAACTAAAATGCATTTTAAAATAGAGATGTATTGGTAGGAATAGAGATTTTGAAATCAATGTGTATGCAATGTATATATAAAAACAATGATGCTGGCATGGGACTTCGACCTAAGGAATACTACTACAAATTATATGTACCATAAACCTGACTTTTTGTATAATCTTAGACATTGGAAGGAGTAACACACTGCAGAACTAACAGAATCCCAAATATTTCAAATACTGTCTATAATCTTGGTTGAATGAATATATGATCAAGAAGACAAAAGATGGACTTAGGACAGGGCACGAGAAGAGATCATTTATGGTTTATGAAATATATTCATATGTATTCTTCCTCATCCAGAAAATTGCCCACTTGGCTACCATATCTGATGCACAGTATGAAGTTGAGTCATGGACATAAATCTACAGAAATTAGTAAGAATATGGCTTTCTACCTCCTATTTCCATTGAGACACTGTTAGTTCTGTTGAAGATTCAGGGATTAAGAATTATTGGATAACTAGACATTTCCAGATGCAGAGAATGAGCTCTTCATCCATTTCCAGGGTTTATAAGTGCTCCATCCATCCATCCATCTAAATTTCAGATATTATTAGAAAGCTGATTTTAATGATTTTTAAAAACGATTACTTTCAATCCCATAAAACTGGTATAATATACTACATTTTTACCATGTGAATCTACAGGAATGTTAATCTTCCTGTAAAAGTGAAATTCAGCTGCAACCAAGTAATTTTGAAGTGAAAAAACTGGCTGCAAAGCAAAAATTTTCTCAAGTGGCCATTATTATTACTTTTTTTTAATCTTATAAATTGCAGCTTTCCATTCTAACATTTGTTTCTGGTTTCACATGAGTAGAAATCTAATTTCCTTCTCCTCAAGAGCAAATGTCAGCACAAGTGGGATCTGAAATTTGTTGCTTGATACCTGTAGCTGTGAACTAAATTGAGGGTAATATTTCAAAGGGGTTCTTGGGAGGTACACCCTTAAATTTAGTTAAGAGATAAGAGCATAGATGTTTGTACCTCCTGCATCATGCTTCTAAAACTATCCCAAATGACTGACTGACATAAAGTGATGGAAAAAGAAATGTTAGCCTTGACATGATTGGAACTAATGCAAACGGAACTCCAAAACTTGAGGCATTGTTATGATTTTCTTTTAGAACAGCACAGTTTCATAGGTTCTCCACCAAGACCCCAAAAGTGGTCATTTGAAGAGATTGCTTCAGTTTCCTTCAGTAAAAACGTCCAATTTCTCCATGTATTAAGGTGTAAAGTTGGAATTTACATTTTTGCATTGTTCTTATTAGGTAGGGTGACCAAGCGTCCTCTTTTGCCTGGACATGTCCACTTTTTACGTCCAGTCCGGGGCGTCCGGGTGGGTTT
>JAEANM010029434.1:0-10181 GCA_017656035.1 Myanophis thanlyinensis | reverse complement strand
CTGCAGAAGCATTTCACTGCATGTTGTACTTTGTATAATTGTGCATGTGACAAATAAAATTTGAAATTGAAATTGGAAATTGAACTAAGTACGCCTAGTGAGTCTAATGAAGAGAAGGATCGGGGAGACATTATAATTGCCTTCCAGTACTTGAGGGGCTGTCACAGAAAAGAGAGGGTTGACCCATTCTCCAAACCATCTGAGAGCAGAACAAGAAGTAATAGTTACTGAAATATGTCAATTTTTTTTCTTTTTTATAAATAAGATTAATATAAGGATACAGGTTGTAAATATAAAAATATGTAACCTCCGGTTGAACACAGAATTTTAAATATTGAGAATCAGCTCGTATAAAATGATGGAATAATAGATTAGTTAAAAGAAGGTCAATCAACAGGTGAGATAATGAACATATATGAAGATAAATGAAATGATAGTTCATTTCATGATAATTTGATAATTATAAGTGAAGGCTATGAAAGAGTGGCACAAAAAATTCTTTTTGTAACCAGCTGACACACCGCAAGCATAGAAAAGGGTGGTGTTTTTTAGGTTTATACGTTGTTGTGTTTTATATGTTTTTGTAAGTTTGTTTAAAAAATAAAAAACTTTAAAAAAAAGAAGTAATGGGTGAAAGATTGTGAAAGAGAGTGTCCAGCTTAAAAGGATAATTTATATGTACATGGGATTTTATTAGTTGGTGCTTTTGCAATTATTACAATAGTCCTTTTAAGCTTTGACATATTTCTAGCAAGGTTGACGAGTTGGGGGAGTGGACATTTGATAGAACCAGCTCGGAGGAGGCTGTTATCTCTTTTGCATTTCTTCTAAATATTTCTCATGAGAAATCTCTGGCGTTAGCACCTGGTTGGGTATGGTCCGAATGGGTGGGTGGGTTGGAACTTTCTTTGAATGGGTTGGTGAGAAATTAACATGTGATAATTAGTGGGGTGGAACTTTCAGTTTCACTTGGGTAGAGAAAGCCTGGAAATTTTAGATTCAGGATTTCTCCAGTCCCTGCCAATATAATGTCTTCAATAATATCTTATTCTAAAGACTTTCATCTCTTTGGAGTTCTGATTGCGTTGTTGATGTTGTGTGGAACCCTGACAGAGAGAGCCAACCTAAAACCAAGGATAAATTTCCTGACATGGAGAACAATTCATCAGTGGAACAGCTTTGCCTCCTGGAGTTGTGGGTGCTCCATCGCTGGAGGTTCTCAAGAAACGGTGTAAGATCTCCCGTCTTGAGCAACGGGTTGGACTAGAAAACCTCCACATTCCCTTCCAACCCTATAACTCTACATCCTATGGATACATTTTCTGTTCAACAAAACTACAGGCATTGTGAAATCTAGGTTGCTGAGTGAGGGTCCACTGGGATAAGGGAGAATATCCGATCCTCCTGGCATCCCCCAGGACTTGATGGGGCTTTTCTATCCATTCACAAGGCGAGAACCTGTTCAAGAACCTCCAATCGTGGCAATCAATTTCTTTGAAAAACATGATCTTCTAATTGCCCCTTAGACTTAATCTTGGAATGCTAGCTATAAAACAACCCCAAGGCTCTTCAGTCCTCATAGCCAGTAAGATCTCTCGGCGGTCTGTTAGAACGTTTATCCGTGCTACAGGTGATCAGAATATGGTCTTCTTTATGTCTAATGGCCTCCTTGTTTTGTACACTGCAGGTGCTGGGCAGTTAATGAGAACATGGCTTACTGGTGGATTATTCGTATCCCTATTCTGCTGGCATCGATGGTAAGCACTACTCTGGTGGGAATGGGAAAGAGATGACAGGATCTGGTGCAACCTTCTATGTTTTTGAAATTCTACTTTAGGGTCTGGGAAGAACGTTGACCTTAATCTTTGGGGGGTGGGGTGGGGAAATGGCAATCCCCATCATTTTATGATGTAATGTTGAATTGATTTGTACCACACACAAAAAAACGTTTGTTCTAATTGTTCAATTGGTTCCCAATATTGGATGTAGAGTTTTATAGATATGCAGGTAGTCCTCGGCTTGCGACAGTTCATTTAGTGACCCTTCAAAGTTACAACAGCACTGAAAAAAATGTGACTTATGCCTGTTTTTCACACTTACGACCGTTGCAGCATCCCTATGGTCATGTGATCAAAATTCAGATACTTGGCAACTGATTCATACTTATGACATTTGCAGTGTCCCGGGAGTCATGTGATCCTCTTTTGTGACCATGTGACAAGCAAAGTCAATGGGGAAGCCAGATTCACTTAACAACTGTATTAGTAATTTAACAACCGCAGTGGTTCATTTAATAACTAGGGCAAGAAAGGTCGTAAAATGAGACAAGATTCACGTAACAAATGTCTCACTTAGCCACAGAAATGTTGGGCTTGGTTAATGGTTGTAAGTTGAGGGCCACCTGTATATATAAATATTTTATTATAGATTCTTCTTTTTCCAGTTCTAACTGCTCTATGGAAGTTTGAATATCTAATCAATGGAGTTAAGGATTGGTTTCAATGCCTGGAATATGGCTCTCTCACGATTTCAGCCCATAACGAATATGAAGTTATTACGGACTTTCATCTTATTCTGTAATAAAAATATTTGTCTGGAAGTCTTAAGTCATCTTCCAAATACATTCTCCCTTTTTTCTTCCCAGATTAATCTGCTGATTTTCATGCAAATTCTCAAAGTGATCTTGGCTAAATTACGGGCTAGTCAGAAGGACTATGCGGATTATAAACTGCGGTGAGTTGAGATCTCTAGGCCAACAATGGTGGCTTGATTATGGCTTACTAACTGAAGGTTGTATCCAAGCCTGATTCTATCCTACTAATTCTGACATCTCCGTGCTCTTTTTCCAGCTTAGCCAAGGCCACGCTCACCCTCATCCCTCTGTTTGGGATTCATGAAGTGGTCTTCATCTTTGCCACGGATGAGCAAACCACGGGAATCTTACGCTACATCAAAGTTTTCTTCACACTGTTCCTCAACTCCTTCCAGGTAACTTTTACCTCAGTGCCATTCCGATTCCTCTTTCAGATATTTACGGTTTGATCCTAGTCCCCGCATTCACTTAATATTCCGATACGGAGAGTTTTTACTGTTATCAACTTTGCAGTCAGAACCTTTCTGTGTTTCTTGATAGTCAAATAGTTGAGGTTGATTTCCGTGTCCAACGTGTCCAAGAGTAATCTCTTCAAAAGATATTTCAGGTAGCTCTTTGTCAGAGTTTGTAGCAGCAATCACATTCAGTAGCACCCACAAGTAAACGAACTCAGCAGGATCCAATACTTCTCTTTATATATAATATAATACATGAAGTAAATATATAATACCAAAAGCAGATTTTTCCAACGTGGTAGCAAGCAAAACACAGGCAGAGGAGTTTTGAATTTCAGTTTCAGTTTCCAAGCTCAGCACAGACAGAAAACTTTCCTCTTACACAGGGCAATTAAGCTAAGCCACGCCCAGGCTCTTTGCTGTCTCCAACACAGACTGCTTCAGTTTTCAAACAGCCCTCATTGGCTGACTTAGTTGCTATGTCTATGTCAGCTCATGAACTCTTATATACTGACACTCTTTACATTTTAAAGAGCTGAAGTGTTCCTCTTCCACACTACGGCTCACATAGAGCTTTGTACCAAAGCATTCTGGGAGATATAGGTAACTAAACATTTTGTGTGTTTTGGCCTTAAAGTCAAATGGGGCCTTCAAGTCAAATTTCCACCAATGGATGGAAATTAATAAAGGAGAGAAGCAACTTGGAATTGAGGAGAAACTTCTTAACAGTGAGGACAATTAACCAATGGAACAGAAGTTGCCTTCAGACATTGTGGATGTTTCATCACTGGAGGCTTTTAAGAAGAGGCTGGACGGTCATTTGTCTGAAACAGTATAGAATCTCCTGCTTGAGCATCTTCTACTCAATTCTGATATCTGTCTTAGGCCAGATCCAATGCATTGCCCAATCATCACAATTTTAAGTCTCATGACAGATGTGTCTAATTAGGTAACCTGTTTTATCTACTGTATTACAGGGGTTCCTGGTTGCTGTTCTCTACTGCTTTGCCAATAAGGAAGTGAGTATCACCCCCCCCAATCGTCTCTTGACCCATCACTGATTCTGAACAGCTTCAGAGGCTATCTCCAACTTTAGATTAAAAAAAGACACTTGCAGAGATGGTCTACACTAGTTTCTCAATCGTGGCAACTTTAAGACATACTGGATTTCAACTCCCAGTATTCCCTGGCCAGTTTTGCTGGTCTAGACTGAGAGCAATTAAGTGCATCTTAATTCCTGCAATTAAGTGCATCTTAATTAGTTATGTTTAAAAAAAAAGAGGGAAGGAATCTACAGTCTAGGACGATGGCTTTACAGAGTTACTGAAATCTTACAAGAGGAAGCCTAGATATTAAAAAAATCTCTACGTCTTTTTGGAGCTAAGTTTTCAGAAAATATTAAGGTTCAGGTAGTGGACTGGGATTGGAGAGACCCATATTCAGGCGCCCAGTCAAACCAGCAAGGGCCAGTCATTCTCCCAGTCCATCTTGCCTCTCAAAGTGGTTCCTGCATAATAAAATGGAGACATCTCCATCACATATAAACACTGTGAAGAAACATGAACTCTCAAACATTCTTGTTGTTCCAGGTGAAGTCCGAAATGAAGAAGAAATGGCAATTGTGGAAACTGGACCATCCAGTGGTCAGCTGCAGTCAGTGAAGGAGATAATACGGAATTTGGCATATCCCACGGCAAGGATGTGCAGAAGCTGTTCAAGATAGGCCTTGTTGCAGCTCTTGAAGGCAATTATGACCTACTCTGGAATGACTCTCTTGGATGGCTTGCTATCTTCACTGTCTTGAGACCAAAACATGGGGGAAAAGATGCTTGACCCGGTGTTGGCAGGAGGATGAGGAGGAAGTTCTGAAGAACACACTGGGAGAACTTGTCTGGAATCAATAGCAAAAGGAATCTTGGAAGCTTTTCAAACAGTGTTGCATGCATGTATCATGGACCTTAATTTAGCTCAGGATTCAACTTTTATTGGTCGGACTTAACCGATTTGTGACAGGTAAAAGCCTTAATGCTCTCCAGGCATGAATACATTGTTCACTCTCATTGCCTCTTATATAGCAAGATGTGGCAAGTCCTAAGAGGTGAAAAGGATAGGTTCTTTGTTTTCACTTCTGAACATCCTGGGCAAAAGGGGAGAATCCAGAACAACTGATGTAGTGCTCCCCACTCAAGCCAAATTACTATTTTTCTAACTCTACCCTGGGACCTTCCCTAATATCTACACTGAGGTTCAGTGCAGATATCACATAACTGGGAGACGGTTTAAAAAACATTAAGGACTTCTTTTTTTGTGATTCACAGGCTCAACATTCATCTCCATTTTTTTTTTCTTTTTATATACTGAGGTGGAATCATGACTGCTGAAAAAGCACATTTTTAGCCTTGGCTAAACCGCAGAAAAGGATGCTTTCTGAAGAAACGGTAGACAGAAGGATTTAGAATTAAAAATTCTCCCCTCTCCTATTTAAAAAGGATACTGTTATTGGACAACCATGGTCCAACCAGCTGTCCAAAAGAGGATGAAATCGTAGCGTTTTAAGCCAGCATAGCAAGAAAGAACCACACTCACTGTTCTGTTATTAAAAAAGAAAGGGAAACCTAAATCATTATTTTTTAAAAAATTTGCAATGCATGACTGCCTCCCATCCAAAAAAACAGCCTCAATCTAGGTTTTGGGAAAAGAGGATGGCCAATATGAATATAACTATTTTGGAATTTCAAAAAAACATCCCTGCTGATATTAAATCCTGTCAAATGTTAGGAAAATAGCACTTTATGTGAGCTTAGCCCGGCCTGGTGCATTCCTTTGGATTTAAAAAATGTTGGTGCTTATATAGACATTTGTACATGTATTAAAAAGAGTGTAAATAAATATTTTTCCAGCAGAAGAGATGCATCGTGTAATCAGCCGGTCAGGTCTGTCAAAGAAATATATGGTGTGAAATCCCTTCCTGAGCTTGGATGCAAATGTTCCGAACCATTTCCAGCCTTGTTGTGACTTATTCACAGAGGTGGTGAATGTTGAATTTGCAAAATAGAAATCCCTTCCCCACAACCCATATGTGACATGGCGGTGTCCAGCAATTGAAAGCCACTCTTTGCAGACCTCTCTGTGCAACATGTTCTTATGGCACTCTCTCCAAATTTGGTGTCGTTGATTTATTAGTTTACATCTGTTATTTCAGCTGTGTCATTAGTTCTGATAAATACTTTCCAGTGCACTAACAATGATAAGCCAGCTAGTGTTTCTGCATATGGCCCCTTCCAGATGTTCTCGAAAGAGAGGACAAATTTCCCCTTTTACCGAGTTGGAGGCCACGAGACGGGATGAGATTGTTTTAAATCACATGTTTCAGTTTTTACAATACCATTGTTTTATTTGAAAAGCATCGACTTCAGTATATCAAAAATAGACTGCAATTTTTTATCCTACGTCGCTATAAATAGCCAGAGGTCTGGTTTTCACAAGCCAAAACAAAAAACAAAAAAACTCAGGTATGAAAACTTACCTGAGCTGTACCATATCAGTCTGTAATTGAGCATTTTGTGACTAAACCACCTTTACAAAACAGTCCCTGCACATTTAAGAGTAGCTGGCGTAACAGGAAAAAATAATATCCTAGCTAGCTAGAAACCTCTACTTTTCTCCAACCCGGTGCCACGTACATCATGATTACCTTCTACATTGGTTCCAAGGTCATTTTGAAACCTCCAGAAGACACCAGATGGACAAGGAAGAGTAAGCATGTGTAAAATCATGTAATCCTTTGGAGTTCCTTCTCCAGTTGGAAGTAGTACAACCATGCCGGAGGTTTAAATTGGTTTCCGTTGCATAAAGATCTATCTCGCCTCACCAGATACAATTTAAAAAAAAATCACGATTTTTTAATATAAAAGACTAAAGTTGTACAGTATAGGATCTGAAGAGAAACCAGATTATAACAACGATTAAAAAAAATCAAAGTACATTCTTTTAAAATATTGTACCGCTTCTGAGGAGTAAGGCTTACGACGTGCCTGGAAAATAATACATTATACATTATACACCCAACTCCCTTTAGCTACGGGGGTGTTAGCAGCCATGAACTTTGGAGTGGTCCCTCAAGCTTTAGAAATACTCACCCATCGCGGGTGAAAGAGAAGAGGAAGTCCAATCAATGAATCAAGGCACTCTTTGGAAGCATCGGTCTTCTGATCAAACGGAGGATCTTTCTAAAAGTTATGCTAATCTTTCCACCCCGCTTTAAACAAAGGCAAGGAACAGCTCTCAAAAGCTTACTGCAAAAGGCAGCTAAGCCAGTTCTGGGCAATTCAATTTGCAGGAGAACCAAGTTCTCATTGAGTTTTGTTATCTACACTTTTGAAATCTTTGGCCAATGCAAGGCATAGTGAGATGCAGGTATCAATAAGATACAGATGAATGAAAAGGCACTCCGCTCCCTCCCATTAACTCTTCGACAGCCACAGATGGGCTCTAGAACAGGGGTTCCCCCTCCCCAAACCCCTGGTCCGTGGCAGGCCAGAAACTGGGCTGTGCGAACAAGAGAAGCCCCATCTACAGGATGCAGGCAGCGCATGAAACATGGCCCCCTCTGGTCCACAGAAAAATCTTTCTCCACGGAACTGGTCGATGGCACCCAAAGGGTTGGAGGTCACTGCTGTAGAAGATAAGACGTTTTTAAAACTAGGAGGATCATTTGACTTCCCAATGGACTTCTAGGCAACCTTCTGTTCTGAATCTCAAGTCTATTTTACGACATCAATGATCCTGGGATAACAATCCATGAGATCACTCCAATGTGGTTTTATTAAAAATTTAAAGAATTTTACGAGCTCTATGTCAAAGGTCGTTTACACGAGGCCTTACCTACACTAGGTTTACTATTCTTTATGACCAAGGTGTTATCGCTGGCTCTTCAGAACTAATCCAGAGTAAGACCTTGTTCTGCCAGAAGATTTTACAACTCCAGTTTTGCTCATGGGAGCCACCTGATGTTGTCAAGGGTGAGGCTATAATCTCAAATTGTGTGCTAAAAGGACCCCCAAAAGGACCACAAAATGTTCCTGCAAAAAATAAGCATTTGCCCATTTTTTTTCCTAAAAAAAAAAAATCACATTTGATTGGAGGAGAAAAGAAAGGATAAAATACAGGGAGGGAGGGAGGGAGGGAGGGGAGAATTGCAAACTCTTTTGGCCTCTAGGTCAAAAGAGGATGAAGTCCTTAGGTTGAGAGTTTTATCGCCATGATGTTTCCTGTTGTGAACCCAGAGATGGTGGAAGGAGAAGAACCTTGGGATATTGATGTCAACAACGCCGGCTTGCTTATTAAGAGACAGCAAGCACATCTTCCACAACTAGGCACATGTGAGCTTGGCTTGATTGGCACTCCCAAGCTTTAGAGCGCTTCTGTGCTCACCATTATTCTGGCTTGGCAGAATCAAGACTCCTCCTTCAGCACAGCCATCCAGCAGATCTACCCTCATTCGCCACCAATGGCGGCTGCGGTCTTCCGAGGCCCTCCCTGGAGATGGCTTGTGCAGCCGATCCGTCTCTTGCACTCGCTCACTCTCGCAGGCAAACACAGCTTCAGGGTGGAACAGTCACCCAACGTCAGCATGGCTGCAACACGAGGACATGGCTTCAGCCAACTTTTAAGGACAGGCACAAACTTGCGCCCTGCTATTTTGGGGCAGGTGCTTTCCAAGGCTGGGCATCCTTTGGAGCTGGGCACATCCCGCATCACATCGAGACCTAAGTTTTCCAAAGGCATAAGCGGGGGATTCATGCGTTGGGCTGAACCACAAAACCAAGCCACAGATGGCTTTGGCGTGTCGCAAGAAACCCAACGTACAGAAAGTTAAATCTAATAACGAGAATTTGTTTCAGAGACCTTTCCTTACCTAAACAGAATGGAAGTGTAAGGGAAGGGAAGGAGTCCCTGAGGATATTATTCCATTAGTTGTCGCCGACTATGGGTGGTGCGCATCTCCATTTAAGGCCACGAGCCAGCGTTCTCTGAAGATGCAAATGGGAGTAGATAAATGGGTACCACTTTGGCGGGGAGGAAACAGCGCTCAGCGATGTCGTTCTAGCCACATGACCGTAGAAAGGTCATGTGGCCAGAAAGACATTGCCGAGCGCTGTTTCCTCCCTGCCGAAGTGGTACCCATTTATCTACTCGCACTTGCACACTTTCGAACTGCTAAGTGGGCAGGAGCTAGGCAAAGGCAGGCGCTCACCCCGTCAGGTGATGCTCGGGTCTCGAACCTAGGCTCCTGGCTTTCCAACCGACAAGCCCAATGTCTTAAGCACCGAGTTGCCAAGAGTTTTAGTACGGGTAGTCGACTTACAACATGTTGTTTAGTGACCTTTCAAAGTTACAAAGGCATTGAAAAATGTGACATTGATGATGACCCTTGCGATCCCCTTTTGCGACCGTCTGACAAATAAAGTCAACGGGAAAGCCAGGTTCATTTAACCAACTTATCAACTGTGGCAATTCACTTAATAACGGTGACCAGGAAAGTCGCAAAATGGGACAAAGCTCACTTAACAAATGTCACACTTAGCAACATAAATTCTGTATTCAAACTGTGGTCATAAGCCAAGGGCTGCCTGTAGTACCTGGGAAGGGGTCTAGCTTCTTGTTTCCCAGAATGGTCAGTCAGATGGTCAGCCAAGGCATTCTCTTGGTCCTGAAGACCACAATTTTTTACACCCCAATGTCTGCTCTCCACCTTGGGGGCTATTTGCTCCTCACTTACCTTTCTCTACTGCTAGGGCTGTTTGCGGACAGCCTTCCCCTTCTCTGGACGTTGTAGCCTCTCAAGATTACGGTTGACAGAACAGAGAGTTGTCCCTAGAGAGACAGAACAGCTCAGTTACCACAAAGGTTGGAAATCCTCCACACTAGGACAGCCAAGCAAGCTAGTTGCCCAGGGGAAATTGTCCTTTATTCCATTATTGCCAGGTGCAAAGGATTAGCACCCTAAATTGATTAGTTGCAATTTAGAAGGATTTATTGATCAAACCTATATACAATTTAATTCTTTTAATTTGTTTTTAATTGTTATTAATTCATTGTTTCTGTTTTTAGATGGTTGTACACCGCCCCGA